>CAIGRN010025363.1:0-20237 GCA_903798345.1 Fraxinus anomala
TTATACACGAATTAATACGGTTTTATTAAGAAAAAGCAACACCAATTAACAATTTTGTTGTGCAATTTTTATTATCTATTAGATAAATTCTTCTCTAAGTGCTTTTGATACAGAATCTAACTAAACAAAATTGAAGAATTTTTACCCATTTCAATGGTAGTCTAATGCACAACTTCCCAAAGGAAAGGAAACATAATCACAATTAAATAAAGGGTTTTGCTACATGTAGACCAGGTTGTAAACGTACATGTAAAATAATTCTTTAATAAAGCAACCTTAATAGATTTCATAGTAGCTCTAGGCATGGTTTGGTCCGATCTAATATTTCACAAACATACCAAACCAGTTTTAATTTGGAACTTTTGCTTGGCCCTAAATTGGAGTCTAACTGAATATAGAAAGGCAAATTCTATGTTAGGTTTTAATGTTGTAATTCGCAATTCTGTAAACAAAGAGACTTAATTGTAATTTGTATAAAAAGTCAAGGAGTAATGTGCAAATAGATAAAGTTAAGGTTTTTAGGTCTAGAGTTCGAGAATGGTAAAAGAAGAAAAATACGGAGCGAATTTTAGCTAGACTGTTGCCATGGATTGACTCGAGCGTCAAAAACAGAACCTCCGTCGCTCGACTGTGGCCCTGCCTTCGCTTGAGCGACGGTCTATCGCTGAGCCCTCACTTGAGCGACAGTGTTGTCCGAAAAAAATTTATTTCGCAATTTAAAGGTTTTTTTCCCTGGCCCATTATTTTCTTAACCTACATATATTTACCAAAACACATTTGAATGTATTTTGTAAAGGTTGAACATTGAGGGAACTTCATCTGTGAGAGAATTCATATATTTATCTTTCAACTTTCATCGTGTGAGATTGTTTTGGTGAGAAAAACATCGTCCACATAATTCAAATATCAAACCCGTCTTTCTTCTATATCTGGTAAGAGTTCTGAAAATCGAGGGAAGTTGACTGAAGTCCCAGTATGTGAAGAACAAGGTGTTCTTCGTTGATCCAAGGGAGATAGACGATTTCACAAAGTTAGGAGTGCTATAGGGTAGCAGATTCTAGGAGAGCTTTGAAGATTGCAGCTAAGGATTGGTGTAGGGGAGCACAGTTTCCAGGAGAACTGTAAGAACTTCAGTCCAGAAATCAAATAGTACATATCGTCGTCTAGTCTGGTAGACTGTAAGTGTTTGAATCGTTTATAGTGGATTGACTGGCAAAGTGTTCGGAGTTTTTTCCAATTGGGTTTCTCCGTGATCATACCGTGTGTTAATTTACTGCTTTNACAATTGGTGACTTATTGCTAATTTATTATATTATTTTAAATTTCCGCATTATACATCTATTCATTCTCCTCTAGATATTGTTAGGGTCAAACTCCGCATTTTTTCAGGCTCCCAGTACTTAATGTGTGTCTTATAATTTATAAATGGTATGATATTGTGGAGGTTTAATGCATTTTTGTACACCTGAAAGCAGCTATAACAGAAAGTATTCCTGCTGCGTGGCTGATGGATAAGTACTGGAGTAGCTTAGACGTGCTCTCTGATTCCACTTTTGAGTTGAATCACGTAATTCATTTCCTACACACACATTGCAGATGGTTATACCAATTATTTTCTCCATGATTTTTGAATCTTGTAATCACCAAACAATTGAACGAGAATTCGTCAGCCTTTATTTTATGGTGTGTGGCAAGAAAAATTATTTTTACAGTAAAGTAACTCGCATTTTCTTCTTCCTGCATTGAAATTTCTTCATATTTATCCAGTATTTAGTCAAATCTTTATTTTTCTAGCCTATGTATTGGGATTTTCACCTTTTAAAAACAATAACTATAGAGAGAACAGAATTGAAAAAAATGAAAAGCTAATTTTCCATGAAACTTCTAATAGTTAGTTGATGCGAAAGTAGAAATCTGTCAAGAGACTGTCCGAACCATGAGCACATCCTGTCTTCAAAAGGCATCTGGAACGCTTATATATGACAGGAATACCCCCATCTTAATCTCATTATCAATTGCTCAGTCCCCAATCCTCCTCCCTCTATATTTTTTCATATTTGATCTTCCTTCTCTTCGGGTTAAGCAGCTGTTTAACACTGAAAAAGAACTTTTCACATTTCGCTTTTTGGTTGTAATTATCATCTAATTTAATAGGTTGAAATTGACAGTGTTGTTGCAAGAATAGAGAAAACCATTTCATGTTATAACAAGGGGTGAAACACGGGGATCTTACAAACATCTCCTTATTGAGGTACATCCTGAATTCATGTTAAACATTAGGCAACATATATTATACTGGTGGTAGCCAAGTGATCATTATTGGGCTTCTTACCCTATGTAACCCATCTTTCCATATCAAAGATCCAAATTCTGGAGCTGTTTGCCTAAATTTTGTAGTGAAAGTAATCTTGTAAGATAGTTTCTCAAGTCTGCTGTTGAAATTTAGTCTCGCAGGTTCAACCTTCAAAACTGCACCCTTAAGTGGTGAAATTACAGCATGGTAGCTTGAATTTGGAGGACCAACATTGGTGACTGTTCTGCGTAGGGTCACAGATGTGACGTTTGCTGTCTCCGGGAACACAACCGAGATGGCAGGGTAGTTCAAATCCCCAGGATTGCGAAGAGAGTGTCGGCAAGTTCTGTTGGAGAATTTCTCAAATACTACTAATTGGGAGGGTTCCAGACCTTGTGTACACAGGAAGTCAAAATAATCCTGTGCTCCAATGTCATAAATCAAGCCGGGGTCAAGAGCTTTCACTGGATTTACATGTCCTGCACCATGGTCATATGGTGAGGAAGGTCTGGCTGTTGAGGCATCTATCAGAGGATTTTGGTTGTTGTCATGAATATAAGCTGTTGTCATCAATGCAGATTTAATTGCAGCTGGACTCCAATCTGGATGCTTGGACTTGAGCAGTGCTGCAATGCCACTAACATGTGGGCATGACATGGAAGTTCCAGACAATATATTGAACTTCGTTCTTCGATGGTCTGTAGGTAAACTCGATGGTCCCAAATCTCCAGTCCAAGCGGCAAGAATGTTCACTCCTGGTGCCACCAAATCAGGCTTCAGAATCTCTAGTGACAGGATATTAGGTCCTCTGGAGGAAAAAGCGGCCACCACTGGAGATGGCCTAATTCCTAGCTTGGTCCCAATGAATGCTAAAGTTGCAGTAGCATTTCTACTTGTTGTAACATAATGCTTGATCGTTTTTCCTTCGGTTTCACCAACTGCAATTGCCGGGAGAAGATGACAATCTGCTACCAGCTCCTCCCCATTGACTGCAGTGTTCGACAAAATCATGCCTACTCCTCCAGCATTTTTCACAACCTGTCCCTTTTGAACTCGGGGACTAATTCCACGATCGCATATCACAATTTTTCCTGCTGCAGAACGACCAAGGGTCCCTTCTAAGCACATTGAACTTGGTGTGGGAATGGTTGAGTTACTTCCATGATAGATTAAAGGGTACTGCTTTTTTGTGGAAAGGTTTATTCGGCCTTTGTATAGTGAAGCTCCAGTCAGATATTTGCCTGTCCCGAGCTTAATAGTAGCCGGGAAATCTCTATCCATTGTGCTGGCTCCAACTGTAGTGACCCACGGAGAAACATTCGTGAGGCTAATGGGATCTGGTCCACCATTTCCAGCCGAGCAAGAAACAAAAACTCCCTTCTCCATAGCCCCAAAAGCTGCAATGGACAGACTGTCCCGATTATAAGATGAAACTCCACCACCTAAAGAAATGGACAAAACATTGACTCCATCAGCCACGGCTTGATCAACTGCAGAGAGAATGTCTGAGCTAAAACACCCTCCAACCCAGCAAACTTTATAAGCTGCAATCCTCGCTCCAGGGGCCATCCCTCGGGCTGTACCATAAGCATAACCCAAAAGGTTTGCACCAAGAACTGGAGCACCGGCAACTGTTGCTGCAGTATGAGTGCCATGGCCGTCTTGATCTCGAGGCGATTTATACTCTTCTTGTTCATTAATTTTGCCTGAAGCTGCCTCATACCCACGGTAAAACACTCTAGCTCCCACTATCTTTCTGTTACAGTGATGTTTAGTGAAACCGCGGCCTACATCACACGTGCCTTTCCAGTGAGCAGGAACCTGCCTCATAGAGCTATCATTGAAGCTCGGGCTCTCGGGCCATATCCCGGTATCCAGCACGCCTACAATAACATCATGATCAGATATTTTGTGAGACCAGACATGCATTCCATCTTCCCGCTCGAGCCCAAGGAACTTAGGACTTCTAGTGGTGTGTAACTGGTATACAATCTCGGGGAAGACAGCCACCACACCGTTTTGTTCTTGCAGCATCTCAACTTCTTCTTCACTAAGCTGAGCAGCAACTCCATGAAATGCAGTCTGGTAAGTGTAAAGTATCTTGTCATTATCTGTATCTTCTTCTTTTTCGGGTTTTGATGCTACTGATTTTATCATTGATGAGTACCATTGTTTATGGTCACTGAATTCTTCTGGTTTTGCCCACTTATCTACTTGTATTATGTATGTTTTCTTTGTTGATGGGTTGTTATTGGTACATGAAACTAGGGTGATGAAAAGAAAGGTGGACACAAGAACACCCAATTTTCCTGAAATCCATACCATTTCTCTAGGCAAAAGGAAAAAAATTAGGCAAAATTGGGTTGAAGAACTAGAGATTTGAAGTGAAAATAGGAAAATGCAGAGAGACCTTTACTCAGTCAACTTGTGTAGGTTATAAATGTGGTGGTTGCTCCATGAATGCCATTTTGTAGTATTTAGTAAAATTGAATAGGGAGGGTCATTGCGTACGATTATTTAATGCTTTCTTTTTTACTTTGGCTAAATTCCTTTAGGGGTTCTCAACATTTCCTAGGTGTGACATCAATGTCTCCAACCTTTAGTTTGTGCCATCCCATGTCCCCAACCTTCAACATTTTGCACACGGTGTCCAACTTGATGGAGAACATCTAAATAGACGATAAAAAGCCACGCAATAGGCACGTGATAAATGTTTGAAGGGTATATTGTTCAAAATTAATCTCCCTCCACTTTCAATACTATTTCTTCATGACTTGTTACTTTAAAACAACAAGTATTTAAAGTGAAAGGGAGGTTATCTTTTGACAATTATATTAATCAATCATTTATCAGGTGCCTATCGCGTGACTTCTTACTGTCTATTTAGACATTTTTTTGTTGATTGGGACACCGTCTGCACATTATTAAAAAGTTGGGAACATATGGTGACACAAACTAAAGGTTGGAGACATAGATGTCACACTTAGAAAAGATTGGACGCTGGAGGAATTTATCCTTTCATTCTTGGACTAGTTTACTTTAATTCCAGCCCACTTTACTACTTAATGCTAAGTTGCTATCTGGTGACACACTGCCACCAATGCAAAGTAATAGTGAGTGATGTTCAATCGGTGACACATTGAACAATAATTACAGCAAAAGATGCCAAACAAAGCTGTGCTGGGCTCTTCAATGTTTGTGCCCACCCCAATAAAAAAAGGTGGTTCAAAGCTGTCAAACGGTAGAAATTAATGTTGATCTCATCCTCAAGTGAAGCCAGCACACTGAGATTCAAGCTTTAGCTTAATTGGTTAGGATAAATCAGATTTTATTCTAGCATAGAGATGTGGGACAACACTCTGAGAAAGTCAATAATTTCGGCAAGAGGGTTCTGCTAACCAATGTGGATGCAATTTCTAGGTGCAGGGGTTGTTTAAAAATACCTGGTCTCTCGTAAAGTTATAAGATCATGTATAAAGATCACCGTTTGGTGGAAAGACAAAAGTGGACACAGGCGAAGTCGTAAGACTATACAAAGGGACCGAGGCAAAGTATTTAATTCGATATAATTAAATGATCCTGCTGGTGAGATGGGCTTCCATTCTTTATGAAGCTAGCTGTAACAAATTCCACCAGCTGAAAAAATTACCATAAATGTTTTGAGTTATTGAGACAGTTCATGTGGTCCCTAACTATTCACAAGATGCATGCTAAGGGGAAAAAAAATCTTATAATGTAATTTTAGGGTTTTGTGGTTCTGGGGAAGGAAAGAAATTCCAAATAAGCTCCATTTTTGTCTCCCTCCTCTTAAGAGTCATGCTATATGTATAATTTTGTTTACACAAAACACTTTTTTTTCCAATCAATTGTTAGATTTTTTACACATAGGAAGTGTCAATCCAAGTGTACACATTTGGGCGTACAAGTAGGCTTATTCCTTCTCTTATGTACAGATTGATTTACTTCTAGGTCATCGATTGGCCATGGTTAGTGTCATTGATTCCTCAAAAAATGACGGATCGGTTCAATGATCGGCATATTTTAACTAAATAAATGTGTATTTAAAATTTCTCTTTATAAACTAATGAGTACTTGGTTACTATGTTATTCCATTATTGGTCATGCTTTTCTTGTAAAGTAGCAAAGCAACACGCTTAACCCTTCCAGAACCTTAAATCTCACTAGTTGCTATTGGGATTTACATGCATGTCCCGCATAAGCAGATCGACATCTTAGATAGTTTGTTCCGGCTTAGCAAGTTGACAGAACGAAGTGAAGGAGCAAAATTTTTTTATTTTTTTTTTTGGTGAACGAACTCAAACAAAACAAAATTCATGGTCGAAAGGAGACAAGAGGTCACATCTTTTTGTAAATCGAAAATAGTAGAAGCCCAGAGGCAATTAGTACCTATTGCCATACGTAAATGGACATATTGAAACGAGGGGATGGATGTAATCATGACTTGAAAAAAGTTTGTTGGGGGTAAATGTGTATCTCTCACCTAATTAACCTAAAGTAATTAATGCAATTATTGTTGGAGCACTAATTTAAATGATCATATTTGATAAATTCAATTAAATAAACTATCTGACATTGTATTTAAGTAAATTTATTATTTTATGTTGTGTGGTTATCACATAAATTGGTATTTAACATCAATGATACTGAGTAACATTACTCATTTAAGACATGTCGGTCTCTCATTCTTTACGTCTCACTCACTGTCTTCTTTTCCATTGAGATGAAGGTTGTTCAACGCCTACATAACTTGTAATAAATACCAGCATTTAAAGCCATAGAGCAATGGGCTTCGTGTTAAGATAGCAAAACCGCCTTCCATCTTGGTTGATATTTACAAAATGCTATGGGGATCTCATTCAAAATGACATTTGATTGTCATTTAATTGACATTCAAACTTAATAAACAAAATGTTATATAATATAACTGGTGCTAAGTATGGATTTAGATTGTAATTAATTGATAGGTAATCTTAAATTAAACTTATCAATTCACTTAATTGTCAGCTAAACTGGCACTTAACACCAATTGTGCTCTCTAGCATAACTCAACAAAATATGATGCAACACAAACAGTGTTATGCATGAGTCTAGGTGGCGTACATGTTGGGAAGTGATTATAATTTAATCATTATCGGTCAAAGACACTTTTTATCTACATATTTTGTATGACTTACAATTATTACTTATTATTCACATATTCTGTAAAACTCGAAACTTATAATTTCTTAAATTTTAAATAATCACTTCTCTAACATGCACTCAAATAACCTTTAATTAATTTCACTTAATTGTCACCTAAGTTAACATTAGTTGTTCTATGTAGCATTGCTTAGTAAACAAAATGTTATGTAGAACAACAGGTGATAAGCAACCTATATGGCAATTAATTGATAAATCATCTTAAATAGGACATACATATTTTCCTATATTTAGCCTCCGTTTGATCCCAATTTTGGGGGTAAAATGTATTATGGATTAGTAATTTTTTGGAGAATACGTGGTTAAAAAGTAAGGCAAAATTTTTGAAATACGTGTATAATTATTTTATAAGAGAATGTGAGGTTGAAAATGTTACAGTGGATTAACAGCTACAAATGTAACTAACTATACATGGACTAACTACCATCTATCAACTATAATTGTCAGAGTTGTACTTTGGCACCAACTTGGACTTGAGCTTGGTACAACTTGAGCTTGAGCTCTAATACTCCCCCTCAAGATGGACGAATGGACGATGAAGATCAAGAATAGCCATCTTGGACAATGGTGGAAAAAGGAGAGAGGAAGGTGGAGGTTTAGTGAAAATGTCAGCTAACTAATGTTGACTTTGAATTGGTAGAAGTTTGATGAAACCATCATTGATTTTATCTCGTATAAAATGGCAATCAATCCCAATGTGCTTCGTCCATTTATGGAATATGGGATTCGTGGCAATATGGATTGTAGCCTGATTATCGCAGAAAACTAATGTGGGGGGAGAATAGGTGATCTGGAATTCAAGAAGAAGCTGGTGAATCCAAACAAGTTCGCTTGCTGTAGAGGCTATGGCACGATATTCTGCCTCAGCTGATAATCTCAAGATAGTGATTTGCATTTTAGCTTTCCAAGAAATTAGTGAATCGCCAAGGAACACATAAAAACCAGTGACTGATTTTCTTGAATCAAGACACGATCCCCAGTCAGCGTCAGCAAATGCTTGGAGTTGGAATGAAGAGGAAGCAGCAAATAGCAGGCCTTGTCCTGGGCTGATTTGAGGTACCTTAAGAGATGATGTGAAGCATCAAGATGAGGTTGTCGAGGCTGAGACACGAATTGGCTGAGTTTATGAACAGCATGTGATGTCTGGTCGAGAAATTGTCAAGTAAAGGAGGTGGCCAACCAATCTTCGATATAAAGAAGCATCGGCAAGGAGTTCCGTCAAAAGAATTTAGACACGCCTTAGGAATCACAGGAAGCTGAGCTAGTTTACTAGCCAGAAAACCAGTATCTTTGAGAAGCTGAAGAGTGTAATGTCTTCGGGAGAAAAAAATTCCTTTATGCGACCTTGTTATCTCTAAGCCGAGGAAATACTTTAGCTTACCAAGGTCTTTGAGTTTAAACTGACTGTGCAGGTAAGCCTTTAAGGATTTTATTTCTTCAATGTTTGAACCTGTGATGATATAATATCATCAACTAAACCAACAATGCAACAAAGGAAGCTCCAGAACCTTTTGTGAATAATAAATAATCTGATTTTGATTGGTGGAAACCGTGTAGTATAAGGGATTGACAGAACTTGGAAAACCATTGTCTTCATGCTTGTTTGAGACCATCTATTAATTTATGAAGCCTGCATACAAGTCTCTGCCCCTGTGATCTAGCAGCAGTTTGTTTGGAGTACCCATAGGTAAGTCCACATATATCTCTTCGAAAACATCCCCATTAAGAAAAGCATTACTCGCATCCAATTGGACACGATACCAGCCTTTAACTACAAAAATGGCAAGGAGGACTTTGACAGTAACTAACTTGGCAACAAGATAAAAGATTTCACTAAAGTCCAGTCCTTCCTGTTGAGTGTTGCCTTTAGCCACTAAACGGGCTTTGTGTCTATGCTGCCATCAGATCTGAATTTAATCTTGTACACCCATTTACAATCTATAGAGCGCTTGCCCTTTGGAAGGGTAGTAATTGACCAGGTTTGATTGGCTTCCATGGCTGCTAATTCATCATCCATAGCATCTTTCCGGTGTTTATATTTCACAGCTTGATGGTAAAATTGAGGTTCAAAATTGGAGGAAACATTGAGGAGAAATGTCATGTGTGATGGAGAGAAGCTGTGTAAGAAATGGATTTGCATAAAGGGTATACAGGATTGGTGTTTGGATGAGGTGCTTTGGTTAACAGATTGCAGTGATAGTCTCTAAGGTAGGAAGGAGCTTTGTTTAATACGGTAGTCTTTCTAAGAACAGGTGATAAGGAATGGTCATTGTTTGCTCTCTGGGATTGATTAGAGGCTGAGCCTTAGGGAGATAAGTTGCACAAATATGTTGGATCATCCTGATCAACGTGACTGATATTAGGAGATGATGTGGTAGGAAGGTGACAAATGGCTGAATCTAGAACAATATTTGGCAAAACCATCAGGGAAGGGATCAACAAGTCATTTGAATGAGGAATTGAGTGGAAAGGAAAAATATTTTCATGGAAGACAACATCTCTTGAAATGAAGAATGTTTTAGAAATGATATCATACAATTTGTACCCTTTGATGGCAGGAAGACAACCGACAAACACACAAGTTTTGGCTCTTAAATGGAATTTGGTTCTGTGTGAAGGTAAAGTAGAAGCAAAACAAAGGCCACCAAGGTTCTCAGGTAATTATAATCAAATGGAGAATTGTAAAGAGAAGAGAAAGGTGTTCTATTTTGTATAACTGGTGAAGGTGTTCTGTTGATAAAAAATTCAGCTTTGAGTATACACTATCCCCAGAATTTGATGGACACTTGGGATTGAAAGAATAAAGCACGAGCTACATTAAGGAGATGTTGATGTTTTCTTTCCCCCACAAAGTTCTGTTCAGGCCTTTTCACACAAGAGAATTGATGTATAATCCCTTTAGAATTAAACAGATCTGTGAACTGAAGTTCTTGAGTATTATCTGATCTGAATCTTTTAACCACTTTATGAAACTGAGTTTCAATTAATGTAAGAAATCTGGGAACAATGAATTTTGCATCAGACTTGTTTCATTAGGTATACCTACGTGAACCTTGTGCAATCATCAACCAATGTTAAAAAGTATCTATAACCAGCATGTGTAGGGACATTAAGGGGCCCCAAATCACAGTGAACTAGATCAAATGCAGCCTGAGTTAAGTGATTGTTTGATACAAATGACAGATTCCTTTGCTTAGCTAAGGGACATATGGAACATGGATCAGATATGGCATTCCTTTGTCCATTACAATCAATTCTCAATTGGTCTTTCAACAAACTTAACCTCTTGAATGATAAATGGCCTAGTCTATGATGCCAAGTATGACTAGTAACATTTCTAATCATTGAATGAAAAGGATTACAATTATTTCCAGAAACATTACATTTATTTGATACTAGATCAAGTGAACTTGCATCAAGAACATAAAGATCTTCAATCCTCTCACCCCTGTCAGTCATCTTCAAAGTGTGCAGGTCCGGAATCACACATGAATCAGTGAGAAATCTGATGCTCAGGGAAGACTTTCTGGTTAAGGAACTAACTGATAGCAAGTTGAATTTGAATTGAGGTACAAACAGAACATCTTCAAGCATTAAGTCAGGAGATAGCTTTACATCTCCAATAAATTGAACAGGGATTTGTTCATGGTTAGGCAGTGTGACAAATGCATTCTGAATCGGTTTCATGGTGTTAAAGTTGGAAAGATTTGAGCAGATGTGACTTATAGCACCAGAGTCCACCACCCAACATTTAGATGAATTGAACTTGGGATTAACAGATATGGAAAGAGAAGTACCTGATAGGTGACCAGAGTTGGCATCTGGCCCTGTATCTGCTTTAGCCGCAGTGAGATGAGTGCTTAACATACTCATCAGTTGTTTATACTGAACAGGATTCAATGTTTGCATAAAATTCCCAATATTGCTCTGCTTTTGATCTGGAACAGATTCAGAAACCATATTAGTGATGGCATAACTTGCTTGACTGCTTGAATTGTTTAGATTGTTAACTCCAGCTCTTTGCCTTGGTTTGTATCCTTGAGGAAATCCATGTAACTTGTAACACTTGTCCACCGCATGACCAGTATAACCACAGTAGGTGGAAATAGGTCTGTCCTTCTTCTGAGATTTGCTATATGATTGACCTGCAACTGGCTTTCTAGTCTCATTCTTAACGTAAAATGCCATTGAACCATTAACGATGTATCAACATTCAAGTTAAATTTCCTTTAATTTTCTGACCCCTTACTTGAGCAAATGATTCATGTAAACCCATCAAGAACGACATAACATACTCCATTTGGTGATGTACAGCCAATTTCTTACTTTCTCCACATGTACACTTTCCACTTGAGCATATGGGCCTATAGTTACTAAACTCTTCCCATATGGTTTTCAGCTTAGTGAAGTAAACACCAACAGATATTTGTCCCTGCATAAGGTTCATCAACTCTCGTCTTAATTGAAATATGCGTGGACCATTTTTCTGCTGATATCTCTCCCTGAGATCTATCCAGATATCATGTGCAGAATCAGAATACATCACGCTTGCAGATATTCTTTAAAAACTGAATTGAGGATCCACGAAATCACCATATTGTTGTTACGGATTCATGAACTGAACAACTCACCAGCAGCATCAGGTCGCTGGATTGTTCCATCAATGAATCCTGACTTGTTTTTCACTGACAAAGCTATCAACATAACATGGCTCCAGGAGGCATAATTTTCTCCTGTAAAAGGCTGTGAAACCAGCACAAGTCCTGGGCTGTCTGAATGGTGGAGAAAATATGGATTTGATCCATTATCAACGACTGAATTGCTCGTTGAAGATGAGGAATTATGGACTGATTGGTTTGGGGCATGAGTGGTCATCGTTAATCAATGTCCTCTGATCAAATTGCAATGATCATTGAGGCTAATAAAATCGCAACATTAAATGTTCTGATACCATATTGAAGAAAAGAATAGTATGGAGAAGAAGAAAGAGGAAATTTCTTAATTCAATCATTGAAAGATACATCACAGTGGTATATATAAATACAATGAGCTAACAACTGATTACAGTGGATTGAAAGCTACAAATGTAACTAACTATACTTACGGACTAACTACCATCTATCAACTGTAATTGCTAGCTGTACTTTGGCGCTAACTTGGACTTGAGCTTGAGGTCTATTAACCCATTAAGCCATCAACCCGCTTTGCACATTCTTTTTAACACAAAAGGGAATGTAATAACATCAGAAGTCAGATTGTTAAACAGCAATTATATACAAAATTAAGGACTCAAACGAAAAGGGGTCCTTTATCGTCGAATTTGCTCTAATCATGGCACTTTCTACAGAAAGACTTGGCTCGGCAATGCATCTGAATATTTTGTCAGCATACTAGAGACTTTCTGATGATTCGTGGACTGTACAGAGAAAGAGGAGGAGGCGAGAGATGAGAAAATAAGATCATTTAATGATAAATTTGTTGATGTAATAATGTGGATTCGATCATTCTTGGTTTGAATTGGTTTATCGGCGGGAGTTCTTTGATGATACTGGTCTTACTTCTGGGTCTGCCACATTTTCCCAAAAAACAAAAAAATTGCCAATTGGTTGGTTTGATCTGAAAAGTAAAATAGTTTTAGTTTGATTTGTAATATTTTTCTTTCCGTTTTAAATGAATTGGCTCAAAAATAAACTGAAAATCCATCCAAATCGAACCATATTCATCCCTACTATTTATTTATTTACTATCAGAAAGTGTTTTGCTGGTCAAAATTAAATGAGTTTATCTCGAGAGTTTTATCTTATGTTCCAACAAAATAATTACTTTTTCACTTGTAAGATAGAAAAATTACATTTCTAATTGTCTAAAAAACAAGCCAGCTTATTTACATTAAACCATAGTACCATACTCAAGAAAGACAATTAGCAGCCTTACCAAAATAAAAGCCAATGGAATACGGTTTGTTATTACAATAATACTTTGGTCATCCATCAAAAGTAAACCGATAACATAAAAATGAATTGACGTTCAATAACACATTAAGCTGTGATTACAACACCAAAAGCTTTAAACAAAACGAAAAAAATAATACATTACATAACCTAAATACTTTCTTTGTCGTCACAAAATTAATATGCATGTTTCAACATGCGAGTTAACATAGGTCAAGGGTTTTTCACCAATTGCGACCTCTTCCTCCTCTAGGAGCTCCGGAAAACCTATCATTTCGCCTATCAGAAAACCCGCCTCTGCCTCCTCTGCCTCCACCGAACCTACCATCTCTCCTATCAGAAAAGCCACCACGTCCACCTCCAAATCGTCCACCTCTTGACTCTCTCTCTTGCAAAGGCGGTAATGTTTTCACTACCTCTAAGCTTATGCCAGCAGCATTTTCCTGGCCTGCAAGTCCCCAAAATGGATCATTCGTTAGATCACATGCAAGCCTAGGTTGCTTAGAATTGTTTGAAAAGTTATCAAATTAAATAGTAAATTTGTAGTGCTCGAAAATTCATCAATTGGACAGCACACATGATGCTCTCTCCAAATTCCACCAGAACTAACCTGTAAGGAATGTGTCCAAGTCTTCAGTGGTGACATCAAAAACTGTGCCCTTTCCATCAGCTGTTAAAGCAAGACCCTTGATGGACTCGACCTTCTCTTCAGGTAAAAACCTCCGCAAAATCCCATAAGCAAAGCTGGGACATCATGGTAAAGAAATAAATAAGATTTTGACATTGATTCAATGCATAATCCCTTTCCTTGTCCATCATTTCCGGTGCAAGATGTGAAAGAGAAACATGTTGGCATAGACTAATATGTTGAACTCAACCCATATCGGGTTCACATGATGGACAATGATAAATAACATTGTAATGCATCCACATGAAGACCTTTTTCAATATGTTGAAACACTAAGAGCACGTTTGGGTGGCTTACTTTAAAATCTTATGTAATTAGCCACCCCAAACACGCTCCTCTAAGTCAAATGGATATATAGAAGAGTTCTGAGCACTCACGATGGTGTGTAGATGGGCCTTTCACACTGAAGGAGAACTGTAACAGAGTTTTCCATTGAACTGAGAAGTGATCGACTCTTTATTTCAGTATAGCCCTGCATAACAAATGGTGAACCTGACAAGTCAATTATAGAACCAAAAGGTGGTTCACCACCAAAACAGACACAAGGTAATAGAGCCTACAGCAGCCTTAGCAAGTGCTTTTGCAAGTAGTTCAGTTGGTGATAAAGTAGATGTGTTCAGGAGTTCTTCAGCAGCAGCCTTGAAGACCGGAATGACACTACAAAATTTCAAGTATATATGAATGTCTGTCCTGAGTTGCAACACATACTAGTAACTAAGGTAAACGTCAAAGGAAGTTACCTATCAGAGATCTCATTAATTTTTTCAGCTGCTTCTGCTCCAGCAGCTTTAGCTATATCAGCAGGCTGTGGAGCAGATATGTGCTCAAACTTCACGCCAGATTCTCTTTCTATCCGAGAAAAATTTGACTTTCTTGGATCATAAAGCATTACAGCAACACCAGTTTTCCCTGGAGCAAGTGGCAAGATGCTGTCTTAAAAACAATGAAACTCCAACCATTTTAAGGATCATATTCAAGAGATCGTATTTTATCCCCAACTCACCCGCTCTCCCAGTTCGTCCAGACCGATGTATATATGCCTCTACATCACGTGGTGGCTCGCACTACAGAGTAATACACATATTTAGTTCACACATTTAAGCAAGTTACAACATGCATGCTACCAGCATGATAAGAAAGCCCATAGATTAAGTAATATGGAACAAACCTGAATGATCAACTGGACATCATCAATGTCCAATCCACGTGCTGCCACATTTGTGGCCACAAGTGTTAAAAATTTTCCTGACCTGAATCCAGCAAGTGTTACCTGACAGCATCGTAGCAAAAACTTAAACATTAACAAATGATCATCGTGGCGAGATTTAAAGATTTAATTTGTTAAGATTTGTCTATGTTGGAGTCATAAAAGAGATAATGTTCAACTTGATCACTAGAAACTTATCATTTGACCAAGCAATATATTTCAACTCGTATTAACTTTTAATGTTGTAGAGGTAACTGATTCCACAGGCAATTTTTCTTTCTTAGAGACATGTCTATAAATTGATACAAAAAACAAGTAACACTTTTCAACATAAGAAAATATAAGAAATTTTTACCTCACGCGTAGCCTGTTGTATGTCCCCATGCAAAGCCCGTGCTCCGGGCAACACTCCAGCAAGTGTAGAAGCGGAATCCTTCGTCTCGGTGAAAATAATAGAGCGGCCACCACTGAATACAATATTCCATGCAAACAAGAATTGGATTGTTAAATGAATCAAATAACATGTCAGGAAATTATAACCTGTTATTAGTAGGGTTATATGCAACCGACCTACTATAGCAGCGAATGATGTCGGGAATAAGTTGAGATCTGGCAGAAGTGGAGCAAGGAAGAACAATATGCCTCACACTGGTACTAGCCTTCATTTTCTCATTGCCAACAAGATCAGCAGTTTTCTTATCCCTTTTCAGAAACCTAGACGCAATCTGGAAAATTTGCAATATTGTCAAAAGCAATAAGGATCTAGAGCAGAATATTAAACAAAAAAGAAAGACATAGCGCATTCAGGGGTTGGGTGGAGAAAACACATACATGCTTCACCCATTCTGGCAAAGTGGCACTAAAGAGAAGTGTTTGAACTTTGCTCGCATCCTCTACCTTGCCTTCACAATTTTAAAATGGAAAATTTAGTGACTATAGTAACTGCGTAAAAATATTTGAAGTTATAATATAAACAATGCACTGCAAGTGCAAGGCACCACCCAATAACAAACACAAAAATTCATCACTAATACAGCACCAAGCAATTCATCACCAGCCACTCCATTACAAAATCATGAAGTATTACACACCTAGAATTAGTTCAACATCTTCAACAAAACCCATCCTCAACATCTCATCAGCCTCATCAAGTACACGGAACTTCAGTGAGCTAAAGTCAATATTCCCCCTCTCTATGTGATCCTGCACCATGATCTCCAAAAAATCAACAACAAATCATTTTAACAAGAAAAAAAACAGTATATGACAAAATCTTGGTTTATTTAGCACAAAGTATATTACTGAAAGCATAACCTTAATGCGGCCAGGAGTGCCAATTACTATGTCAACACCCCTTTTCAATTGAACATGCTGCGGCTGATAAGGAGACCCCCCATATAGGCAACACGATGTCAACCCCAATGCTCCACCATAGAATTCAAAGTCAGAAAACACCTATAATAATAAACAAGTCAGAGAGAGAATGAAACAAATAAAAAGATGAAAACTTGACAAAAACACTATCTAAGGTAAAAAAAAAAAAATCCTAGATGGTGATACTGTTAACCGAAACAATACCTGAGTGGCCAATTCTCTAGTGGGTAAAAGCACAAGAACACTGGGTGTCCTCCCATATCCTGTCTTTCTTGAAGCTTTTGTAGATTCATTAGTCAACGACTCCAATATGGGTAACACAAAGGCCAATGTTTTTCCCTGTTGAAGATCGAATAACAAGAAAATAAAAAAGTTAACATAATAACATTGGGTACATTCACATAGCAAATTTTTAAGATTGATGAATTTCAATATATCATATTGTTTTAACATGCGAAATGTTCTCCAACTTTGTTTGGTGAAAAGGAGGCAAATGAACCCAAAAAATAATAAAGATTCAAACAAACATTCAAAAAGAATAATCACAATAATCAAATAAGAATGTTCGTAAACCTTAAATTATTACCTCCAGTTGCAAAAAAAAAAATATGTAAATCCCAAGAAAATCATAATAGAGCATTTGGGGCATCATAACCAAAAAAAATGAAAGATGTTCAGTTACTTCCATTTTTAGAGTCACCATAAAAGACACAACGTCAGCTTATAAAAAGAATATTCCATAAGCTTGGGTTTTGAAGATCTTATTTTCTGGAGAAGCAAAACTCCAAGGGTTTGTAGAACCACAATTCCATAGAATTTCAGAACATTCTGGTACACATAACACTTTACATTATTGAAACTTACAAAAAAGGAAAACCAATTTCAGCCAACTTCCACTCATTAGCCTTGACCATTGGAACAAAGGTATATCCAAAAGGTACTTATAAACTATTACAATAATCAGCTCAGAATGCTAGCAATCAGTAAAATACTCAATGATTTTGGCCATCATAATAGAATGACAACTAATCTCACTCAATTTTTTTCATATTATTACATGTCTATAGTCGTGAAAAAAAGAATTGTATGACCTAAATTCATCGAGAATTGAGCTCAACAGCCTCAAATAATAAACTCAAAAACATTGAATAACGATAAATAACATTTTTTTAATAAAAAAAACCCTTACCTGACCAGTACGAGCCCTACCAACCAAATCGACCCCATCAAGGATGGTATCAAAAGTCATGGCCTGTATTGGGAACAGAGATTCGATCCCCTTAGCCTTCAAGGCCTCCCTCAACGGCTTTGATATCCGGAAATTCGAGACGGCATTCGGATTCTCTTCCTCCTCGTTTTCGTTTACCTCATCACCAAGCTTCATCTTTTTCTTATTCATATTCATCGGCTCGCCCATCTCCGAGCTAGTCTCGCTCCTCTCCTCTTCCACATTGTCAACCTCCGTATCCTTTCGCTTCCTCTTTTCTTTTTTCTTAATATTCGAATCATCAGAGGGTATTTTTGTCTTCTTCTCTTTTTTGCTCTTTTGCTCAATAAATTCCTCAATCTCCGGACCGTCAATGGAAGCCTTCTTCACTTTCTTCTTCTTGTCCGAGGATGGAGACTTTGATACACTACCAGAAGCCATAATGATATATAGGTCTGTATGTATCTATATGCGTGTATATGAAGTATATATATGTATACACTTGTATGTATAGAGAGAGAGTTGTGTTCTGCAGCTGCGGAGAAGATTGTTGCAATGAGGTGCAGAAGCAGCAGACAAGAAAGAAAAACGAGGAGGTTTAGGGTTTGCGAATTTATAGGCTACGGCTGTGGAGTTAATTGGGACCGTTGGATTGTATTTCGAGAATCAGATTCGTGTAAAACCGGTATCGAGAGGAGAAAGATTGGGCCACGACAGATGGACTATAATTCGTCGGAAGAGGCCTTGTTATCTTGGGCCAAAACTCAAAAATAGCACTAATATGTTGACAAGAAACTACGTGTAGTCTTTTTGTACTTTCCAATTTTAAAATTAAGATAAAATAATTTTCACTGCTCAATATCATTAATGTTGACAACGTTGGATTTTTTTCATTCTAAAATACTTCCTGCAACCGAAATGAAATAACAGCAAGAAACACAAGTAACATTGCCACACATTGAGATTTCGACTAATATTTAAAGCTTGTTTGGGAGGAATTTTAATAGGATTAAAATTGAAAAATTAATCGTTATTGTTGACTTTTATTATACGAGTGAGACCCAATAATGACTATATTTTCAATTTTAATCCAATTAAAATGCCTCCCAAACAAGCTCTTAATTGAACATTTTTTTACATTCTTAAAGAAAAATTCAATATTAAGTTTAATTTATTTGGGTTGTACTACATGTACATAATAATTTATCAATAGATAATGTGACGAGATTTAATTGGATCAAAATCTCATCAATCAAATAACTTCTCTACTCACATTTTGATACATCATCATTATGTACATAGTTAGGTACACTAAGCATTTTCCAATTTAGCCATTATTTAGTGGAAATTAAAATCAGATTTTTAGTAGATTTTGATAAAAAAAATAATGAAATATATGATTGAAAAGTTGTGAAACCATGATATATGCGATTAAAATTAAACATTGACTTTAATTTAGATTAAAATATAAATTTTAATCGATACGAAACAAGAGCTTACTAAAGGACGATCCATTTACATGAATTAAAATATGAATTTTAATCGATACGAAACAATAGCTTACTAAAGGACGATCCATTTACATAAATTAATCAATGAACACGATGAGAGTCAAGATAACGCATATCATCAAGAGTTTTTAAAAATATTTCTAAGTGTTAGTCCACACTTAAATTTTTTTTTTACTGCATCATAATTTAGCCCATGTTTGATAATCATTATTTGACAAAAAAAAATGTTTTGAATAGTGAATTTTTGAAAACTTGGTTTCTAGTTTTTTTTTTTTTTTTTTTTAAAAGTGCCACTTTGAACCAAAGTTCTTCATATATTTTTCCTTTTGAAGAAATTTTCGCAAATAAATAAATTAAAGATGAATCGTAGTCGGTTGTATGTACTATGAGCAGATAGTTATATAATCTACTAGTAAGAACTCTCTCACATATCACAACTTCTATTGACACGTATTCCTCCTCAATTCTAATTATGCCTGGCAGGCTGGCACCCAAAGCTCTAGCGTTGAGACTACATCGAGCTTGAACCATACGTCTGTCTACATCTCAAGTATCGTGCTTACATTGTCTCAATGCACACTTACATTTTAAGTCGGTGTTTGCGACGGAGGCAGAAATATATGTTAGGGTGGGTTAAAATTTTATTATTATTTTTAACTAATAAATTTATAACATAAAAGATGTTGCATGCCACACAATATTTAGTTTAAAAGGTTATACTCATAACACTCATGACAAAGTGGGTCAAAATATATTTTTGAACACTCGTAACAAAATTCTAACAAA
>CAIGRN010025369.1:0-11055 GCA_903798345.1 Fraxinus anomala
ATACTCTCGATAAGAAAATATTTACAAGTTACTATAATAAATATGAATTTTAATATTGTTCACTACTTTAAATATTATTTAGCACATTGTTTATTTTTAGATTAACTACATTTCGTATGCAAGAAAATAAGGTATTTAAATTTTTGTAGATTAAGACAAATATCATTCTTAAAAAGTTAAAATTTCATCTATGGTAATATTTCGTCTTTTCTATTTGCATACAAAAGGTATTCTAACATTTCTATCTCTAACATATTTTAAGTAACATATTGTCAAACATTAAGCACATGTTTGGTGTTTGATATGGATTCTTAAATTTATCTTTCTTCAAATTCATTTTTAACAACACATTTTTCGAGTTAATTAATCTAACTATCACTGAACTTTACTTAAAATTTTCACCAGGTCACTAAGCTTAAAAAATTACGCCATTAATCATTGAACTTTCGAAACAGCAACCCCATTCATCACCAAACAAACTTTTGTTAAAAAAATTGACGAACTTGATGATGTGGTAGATAGAATACACGACGTGGCACATTTTTGTAAGTGATTCAAGTCATGTAGGAGAGGTGCTAGCGATGTGAATTTTTTGCGTGGTGCTAGATTTGAAAACACATTTTTATCAATAAATAAATAAATAAAGTTACAAACACTAGAACGTGACACTAAACGAACCAAACCACCCACCTTATTTCCCCAAATTGAGAAGAATTCAACCCCGTTGTCGATGACAAATTGAAAGTCGAAGGCTGAAAATAGTTGATAAAATGCCAAAAAGCTACAAATCGTTACCTCAGTCAAAAATCAAGACCCCTCAAACACCAAATCACCACCCCACAAATGAGATGCCGGGATGCTACTATAATGCTTTTGATGGAATCTGGGATGTTGGGATGCTTTTGTAATAGCCACAGCGGCGAACCCAGCACCCTGCTAGGGGGCGCGACCGCTTGTGCTGGTCTCCATCGGAACAGTGACCGGCACGACAGAAGGAAGAAGGAGATATGTGCGAGGGATTAGCTTCCTCTTTTTTTATTGGGTCTTTTACCTTTTGGTTGGGCTGAAATTATGATTCATTTTAGTTGGGCCTTTGTTTTTTGATTGACCATGCCCAAATCCAATGTGCAATATTATATATGGTCCATGTCCGTTTCCAAAACCACGGGTCCATTTCCATTTTTCACAAATCTATTCCACCGACACCGTTCGTTATTCTCGACGACCCTTCCATCTCCGGCCTGCTGTAGCCTGCAGTGCCTGGTGCCTGACGAAGTCGACGAGTCACTGGACCAGACGAATCAAGTCTCGAAAACTCAAAATTTTTAAAACTCCCTGCCGTCGTGACCGTAAGCCCGTGAATCTTTCTTACTGACTCTCTCTCTCTCTCTCTCTCTCTCTCTCTCTCTTTGTGTTATTTTTTATTTATGAGTTATGACTATTCTTACTTAAGAATTATGATTTATGTTCTATGAGTTAATTGATAATTTGGCATTGAAATGAGAACTGTGATTTGTGAATAAGTGAATTTGTGATTTGAGATAAATAATTAATGTTTTACTATCATTGAATTACGAATTGTAATTTATCATTTATGATTTTTGATTTGTGATTTGAGAATTAGGATAAGTGAAAAAAAAANGGCATTGAAATGAGAACTGTGATTTGTGAATAAGTGAATTTGTGATTTGAGATAAATAATTAATGTTTTACTATCATTGAATTACGAATTGTAATTTATCATTTATGATTTTTGATTTGTGATTTGAGAATTAGGATAAGTGAAAAAAAAAAAAAAAAATCAATTGAGAAGATGTTTGTCTCAATTCAACAATATGTACTCTGTTTTTTAATAAATTGTAATTGAAAAATAAATTGGGACATTTTGCAATTGTAGATTATAGAACGATTTTTTCATTTGAAACAAAAGTCCACGCCTAGTTGTGTAAGTATGCATTGCAGAACATGAGAGACAATGGTTGAGATAATTTATTGAGTAGGATGATTGAGTTTTGTCTTGATAGACATATTTTAGTGCCCAATATGGAGGATATTGTAGACCTAGGCGTACAACACATGAGGTGACTTATTATCATCGCTTTTATGCTGATTTGTGTTGTCATACAATAGACTCAATTTTGTAAGAGTTGAATGATCGTTTTCCAAAGACAACAACTGAGCTCATTACTTGCATTTCATGTTTAAGTCCTAAAGATTCCTCTGTAGCTTTTGATACGACTAAATTACTACATCTTGCTCAGTTCTATCCTTTGAACTTCAGTACTAAAGAGCTTTTATTATTTCGATCTTTATTTGACAAATTTCTTATGCTTGTAAGAATGGATGAAATTTTCTTTAATCTCAGTAACATATCTTGTGTAGCTCAGAAGCTGGTTGAAACATGAAATTCTTCTTGTTTTCTATTAGTTTATAGGCTGATCACCTTGATTTTAATATTACATGTGGCAATTGCATGCGTTGAAAGGGTATTTTCTACTATGAATCTAATCAAAAGCGACTTGCATAACAAAATGTGAAATGACTGGTTTAATGACAATTTGATGGTTTACATAGAGAAAGTGATTTCTGAAAAAATTGAGAATGAGAGAATATAACAACGTTTTCAAAATATGAGACTCCGTAGAATGCATTTGTCTAAATTTACAGCTACTGATTAAGATTATATCATATTGGTGATTTGTGATTTATATATATTGATGGATGATTTATAGATTTAGTACTGTGATTTGGGTGATAATTTGTTATATTATTCTTCTTGTAGTCATTACTCTCTCCCTCTATCTCTTATTTCGTAAACGATCTCGCTATTAGTTGAACAAAATTCCTGAATTTACCACTGAATAGCCATGCTGACTTTGAAGTAATGCTTTTGTAATAGCAAGCTGATTTTGATGGAACCTGGGTGCTTTTATAATGGAAAATTTACAGTATGTGGTGTAATGCTTTTCATGCACAAGCGATTTTTGGTTTCTAGCCTCCGATTATTGATTATCGACGGCGGGATTCAGTGGGTGTTCCAATTTGGGTGAAAGTTTTCTACTTTGGGCTTGGAGTCGCATTCAATTTGGGGGAAAATTTATTTAATGCTTTTTTCTTTTTTGAAGTCAAAAAGCCTTTTTATTTATGTAGAAACTTTCATAAATTTTCCACATCACTAACAACTTGCTTACTTGGCATAAACCACTTACAAAAACGTGCCACGTCATGTACTGTGTCCGTCACATCATCAAGTCAGTCAAATTTTTTAACAGGAGTTCGTTTGGTGATAGATGGGGTTGCTGTTTCGAAAGTTCAATGATGAATGATGTAGTTTTTGAAGTTTACTGACATGGTGAAACTTTAGGTAAAATTCAGTGATGGATGGGATAATTAACCCCACATTCTATTTAACAAATAGTTTTGCACGTTGACTCATAACTTTTTTCTACTCTTTAACCACACGTATAAAAAAATTATCACTTTTTTCATAAAATCTATATCAAATATGCCATAAAGCTTCTTTCATAATCATAATCTTTGTATCCCTTCAATCCTCCGTATTTTGATCCTTTGATGGAGACGCGTTTAGTAGAAGATTCCAAGTAAACTTCAAAAAGTTCTTGCAGGCCACTGGCTTCCTTTCTTGCTTTCTTTTTAACACTTGATGGCTCTCACTTTGAGGGAAGTGTGTACGAAGATTGGGGTCAACTTGGTTGTGTATATCAGAAGAGAAGATAAAATAAATTAGTTTGCTATAGTAATTTGAATAACACTTAACAAAATAATTAATAACGTGTCTTTTATCTTAAGACACAATTACAAAGACTTGCATGAGATAATTGATTATGATTTACGATTAAGATACTCATTTTAGTTTAAAGACTACATAAGACAATCCTATTCTTTGTTTTGCAACATTCTTCTTTAGCTTATTCTAAACGTTTTTCTTAAAAAAAATCGACATCTATGTTGTTTTTATAAAACGAAAAAATAATTTCTTTTCGAAAAGTTTGATTTGCCCCCAAAATATTTGACATACTCCTTTTCAAACGCAATCCTTGACAATTAAGTAGTGAACGACTGCAAATAACATTATCCTTTTTCTTTTTAAGCCTTAAAAACAATAAACATTAATTGTTTTATAAAACAAATCTCATAAGGCGTGTAATTGTCTGAAAGAGAAAGGAAGTCGTTAAGGAAAAAAAAAGGTCAAATTTAACATTGAATTTTTTTGTATCATTGAAAGTCATTTTCAATTATTTCTTCAAAAAATGATCATCAAGATATTTTTTTCTTTAATTCCGTGGAATATTATCCGAGGAACATAGTCTAGCAGAATAATTGTGTGCAGTGATTGGATTGCGAATTATAATAGTCAACCCTAAAAAACATGCTTAGAATGGAATCTCACATTAGTATGAAAAATACTGCTCAAAATACATTAAAGTAATAGAATCCTATGCTTTATTAATGAGATGGGTTATTTGTCAACTGATAATGTTAAAATTGAAACTTTTTTAGCTATTTTTTAAAATTGAATTCATCGAAAAATTCAGTAAATCAGTTGTTAAATTAAACTCATATTTTTCAACGTTTTTACGAGGGAGTAATCGAGTTTTATGCAGCTTTTTGAAGAGCCTATTGATTACAAAGTTAAAGCTAAATGACCTATGGATTTATAAGATCATTTTATAGAACAATTAGTCATGGTACTTGGAATAATTCCTTAAGTACATGAAATGTTGCAGATTTTGTACAGAATTTTGAATTGAAAAAATTATGCGCATGTATCTGTGTTTTTTCTCCTCCATATTTGAATCCAGCCCATCCATTTTAAATTTTTGTGTGTATTCTGTGAAATTTCCTCGTACTCGTAGCATGGTTCTTGGAGTATATTTCATTATATTTTGTACAAGTCATTTATGTAGATTTATGCATTGTACATGTAAGAAAAGTTGATTTTTAAAAATTTTGGTTACTTTTCAGGTTGATTTTTGTCCAGGAAATTTTGTCAACATTTTGTTAATTTTTCAAATCAAAGTTAGCTTTGATAATGACCCAACGCTTAATATTTATAATAAATGGCACATCTCCACTAAAATAATTTGTGACATATCTGGGTGTCGTATTTCATGTTAGGACAACTTCCTCGACCAAAAATTGACCCGACACTTAACAAACACCGTGAGCAGTGGATAACCCATTACCCCAATTTAGTCAAAACCTACTCCCGCATAACACATCCCATCCCATCACTTTAATCCACAAATTTTCAACCCCCATTCCCCACCAAGGTGACGCAGTTAGTTGCTCTTAACTCTCTCTGAGCGCATGCAGGGGCACGCATATACACACCGGAATTGTTATTTGATTAGCAAGCGCAGCCACCCAAAAAAATGGTTATGAGTATGAAAAATCGAGTGGGTTGAATTTTGTTTGCCAAAATGTCGAATAACGAACATGTTCCAAGCACGTTCCGGGCTTTGGCGGAAAGCGCCGAGCGTAAATTCGCCCGGGTACGGGACGTGCCGTTGCATCCGTACGGAAAAAGTGGAGCCCACTTCGGCCGTTTCTTCCATAACGTCTTCAAAGCTTACATGCGGCTATGGAAGTACCAGCAGGAGAATAGGCTCAAGCTGGTGGAGTCGGGGCTTCAGCGCTGGGAAATTGGGGAAATTGCTTCCCGGATCGGCCAATTATATTTCAACCAATACTTGAGGACCAGTGAAGCTAGATTCTTATTCGAAGCGTATATATTTTACGAGGCAATTTTTAACCGAAAGTATTTTGAAGGTTCGATCAAGGATCGTGGAGTCAGGTTCAAGGAGTTGAGGTATTATGCCAGATTTGTTATGGTTTCGTTGATTTTGAACCGCGGGGAATTGGTGAAGCTGCTACTTGCAAAGCTCAAGGCTCTGGTTGAGGATAGTAAAACCAACTTTCGGGTACGAATTTGCTCTTCTACTACGATATCCATCTCACCTAAGCTTTTAGGGAGGTCAAATGTGTTCATTTAAATTTTGCCTTCAACTAGTACATTTTTATCTGGAACAATAATTTGGTTTTAGTTTTGTTAGTTGATATTCAAAGTTAAGCAAATTTATCACAACATAAGTACAAATGTGCATGATGAAAACAATTTACAGTTATTTGGTTGGCTTAAAAAGTGTATAGATTTAGTATTTGCATTATTTAATTGTGTAGATTTTGGGGGAATCTTTTGCTAATTTAGTGCTTTTTTTCTTGAAAAAGTTGAATGCTTTGTGTTTATTGAATTCGAGTAACTCATTGAACCATTTATTTCATAGAATTATTTCTTTCATCTCTCTAAGAGTTTAAAGATTTATATGTTCTTAAAGTTCTTTGTATAGATTTAAACATTCCATCTTCTCTTTTTGATCTGATAGGACAGATACGATCATTTACTACCTCTTTGGATTTTTGGATAAATATCTATGCCGTTTGTTTCTTTTTGAATGAGATAGGTGAACTCGAGTGTACGGTTCTAAGCCCCTGGTTGGTTTAGATAAAAAGTAGATTTTTAGTAAATTTTGATAAAAGTTGATGAAACATGTAGTTGAAAAGTTGATAAAAGTTGGAGTCATATGAAATGGATAGTTGAAAGTGAGTTTAAGGAAATATGAGTTATAGAATGGGAGCCAAACAGGGCTAAATGTGAGCAAAAATAGTTGAATTTTATAGCAGATGAGATAATTTGCAAGTGAAAGGGCCTCATAATAATTTGAAATGCGAAGATTATTTTGGGATTTGGTCTATCGGATTCTTGCACTCCTTTCTATAATGAGTTCTTGTAAACTAGAAGGTGACACATGGGTGAATGTTATTATGTAAACTAATATCCCTATCGGGATTGTATTGAATTATGCATTGATTA
Organism: Fraxinus anomala; assembly: GCA_903798345.1. NCBI lineage: Eukaryota > Viridiplantae > Streptophyta > Magnoliopsida > Lamiales > Oleaceae > Fraxinus > Fraxinus anomala. The sequence goes on from CAIGRN010025369.1 coordinate 6,896, forward strand.
ATTTGTCATGAGTGACATGGATTTTGTAGCTAGTTGTTATTTGTTTGACTTGCTTTCATTTGTTAATTTGATAATGTCTCTTGAAATAGTTATGCATGCCAATTTCTGAAGTATGAATTTTAAAGAAATGTATGAGGACTTATGTGAAAAAATTTAGACTGATTTTATTAAGTTGTTTTAAGTTTTCTTTTATCCAGATTAATTGAGCATTGGATGGTTTGTCTATATCTTAACTCAAGAATGTATAATGTGGTTGCACTACAAACAGTAATCCACTATGACAGATTACATATCAAATTTTCACCAGGATACGAACTTCAGAGAATGGAAGCTGGTGGTGCAAGAAATTATGCGATTCTCAAAAGCTGAATCTGCCTTTATGAGCCGTAGACCTTTGCGTTATTATGCCATATTTGACTCCTATCCAGCCTCTTTACCATATGTGACCAGATTCAATGCTAAGAGACTTCTAAAGTTGCACGATGCTCTGCTGACAAGCTATCATAAAAATGAGGTACATGATTTTGTTGGGAGATTGACGTAGGACAATCTTGTTCTAAATAGGATTTCTTGTTGTGATAGGTTTTATTTCTTTTTCTTATTTCTTGTTTAGAAAAATATTTATTCTTTCTTGTCAGGATCAAGATTTTTCATTTACTCCTTTTAGGATTTTAATTATGTAATTAGGATAGGGAATTATTTTGTCTATTTAAGCATAGCCTTGTACACTTTTTTCAATAACCAATTCATTACAATAAAATTATTCTCTTACAAAATTGTATCTCATTTCAAGAAACAATTCCACTTTCGCACTACTTATGCTATTGAAGACAAATTAGTTCACTCTGGAAATTGAGCTCCCTACATGTCATTTCAGGTCAAATTTGCGGAACTCACTTTAGACACTTTCAGAATGCTGCAATGTTTGGAATGGGAGCCTAATGGATCTTTCTACCAAACACATCCCATTGAATCAAGAGAGAATGGTACTCTGTTGGCTGATCATTCTCTTACTTCAGGACTGATAGATATGAAGTTGGTGGCTGAGATGACAGATCCAACTTTGCCTCCAAATCCTAAAAAAGCTGTTCTTCATCGCCCATCGGTTACACAGTTATTGAATGTGAGTACTGAAGTCTTATGTTGTTATTTACTACTTCATGTTATAATTTCTGCTTCAAATTTGGGCTTCAGAGAAAGTTTTTGCATATTGCACTAGTCTGAATATTAACCTACTTGCTTGCATTTCTTGCCCATTCTTATAAATTTCTAACTGCTTGTATTATTTGCAGGTGATTTCTACAATTTGTGAGGAACTTCCAATGGATAGTGTTATGCTTATATACTTTTCTGCCCAAGGTGACTTTTGACTTACAATCTATTTCTCAAAACAAGCTAGATATCTCCATTCGATCCTAAACAACCAAATATCATGTTATGGTTGCAGGGACTTCTGGTCATGGAAGTACTTCACAAATGGTTAGCTCGGGGAATTCAATAAAATGTTTGAAACCCAATCCTGAACAGAACACTTGTCCATGTGAAAATCATCTTACTTCTAAGGGAGACTCCAGTCACTTTTTTGATAACTACTTGTGGTTAGGTCCAAGTAGAAATGGAGGTAGGAAGATATAAATGAACCATATGTAATTAATCTCCCATTTCGAGAAACTTTTACTCGTGGTCTTCTCATCTTATTCTCCCTTATAAATATGATTGTGTTACAGGTTCAAATATCCTATTCCCTGGCGATATAATTCCTTTTACTAGAAGACCCCTCTTTTTGATAATAGATAGTGATAACAGCCATGCATTCAAGGCAGGTTTGTCAAAACTTTGTACAGTAATTAATCCAACTTGTAGGCTCAATAATGCTCGTATATTTATTTTGTGATGCGCTGAGCATCTTCACATTTCTCTTTAGTTTTTAGAGGTGAAATCTGTGTTCATAATGTTTGATAGCTATTTATGTGAACTAAAATTTTCACCAAATCTTTATTGTTTGGCACAATCATTTGGGTAGTTCTTCATGCCTTGTTTAGTTAATGTTTTACTTTTCAAAAAACAACAGTGGTGTAATCACTGTTGATACATGAAGCTTAAAAATGACTTTAGCTCGGTAATGAGAAGATTGAAGATTTTGGTTTAACCATAAACCCTCATGGTCTAAATTATTGCTGAATAGCCAAGAACTATTTAATATGTAGAGTTGTTTGCATTAAAGGAATATTTTCTTGATCCTCAAACCCTTGCGACTCAAAAATAATTGTGAGGAGGTTATATTCCTAGTTTTCGACTTAAAAAAGCTTTTCTATTTTGTCCTACCCATTAAGTGGTGGGTGCTTACTTATCAGAGGGAATCATATAATAATTTGGCATCCCAGGTGCTTGAATATGTTCCCTTTGTAAGTTTTAGTTAAATGAATGTTTTGGATTTTTTTAATAATCTATGTAATTTTACGTACTTTTTCATCTGAAGTAATCCCTCGCGTAATTTTAATTCAGAAATCATGCAATCTTATTAAGGTTACCCAGCAGCAGTTTCTTTGCGTGCTCTAGAATTCTTTGTGAATTATCTCTCTGTAATCCTCATTTGTTTGGGTGTTTTTGTTCCTCCATCTATATCATGGGCTCTTTTGTGTAAATAAATCCGATAACATGTAGTTTCTAATCTTTCCTACTGACTCGGTGATATGTACACTGCTCTTCAGGATCTTCATGGAGCAGAAAGGGGTGAACCTGCTGCTTTATTTCTTTCTCCTTTAAGAACTTTGTTCAATAAACGTAGTGGTGCCAATATGGCACAAAATGGAAGTCAGTTCACCTTGTTCTTGACTACTCCTTTACAAGCTTTCTGCCAGACGGTTGATTACAATTCATCTGATGATGATTCTGTAAATGAATTTTATTAACTGATTCAGTTCTGCAGAAAATAGTTGCATCATCGTATGGTTTCATATGTTAATCAGTTTTCTTTCAGGATGTGTACAATGACGCAGAGACCATTTTGTCCACTGCCTTCTCTGAGTGGGAGGTGATCCTCTGTACATCTACTGACCTTGATTTTGTTTGGGCTCAACTTCTGTCTGATCCATTTCTAAGGCGGCTTATTCTTAGGTAACTTGTATTCTGTCTACTCTCAACCATGCCATCTTATAATCTTTTGGAGAGGGGGACAGGGAAACCAGTAATTAAAATATTTCTTCCAAAAGTTCGTAGGTGGTTTTTTATTGACATTTGGATCCATTAAGTTGGGTAAAATTGATAGAGATTCACTTCGAAATAATTTATAGAGAATCTAATTTTTTTCATGTTCTAATAATTCTTTAGTCTTGCAAATTTTCATATATCCATGATTAAGCTGATAATTTTGTATGTTCTTGATGTCATCACTGCAGATTTATTTTCTGCCGTGCTGTTCTGGCTCTATTTCAAGAAAGTGATCATCAATATTTACCTGTATGCTTGCCCGAACTCCCAAGTTCTTTATCACCCAACTCCAAAGCCGTGCAACCTTCTATCACACGTCTTGCGAATCACCTTAAGGTTGCCAACTGTTTTCTCTTTCGTGGCTAAACAGTGGAAAGAACAGAAATTATCTTCAAGGTTCAAAGGATAATTCTCCACCTTCTAGAGAGAGTTATTATATTGGTTTGGTAAGATAAAGACTCCCAGTAACCCACAGACCAGCATTTCAGGGCTCAGAAAATTTATGCTGTGCAGTGGGAAAGTGTTCCTTTTTTGGGGACGGTTCAAACTGGACCTGGCCGGCGATGGAAGGGATATATTTTGTGAAAGCTGAAATGTCTCTTTCCGAACCTATTGCTCGACTCCTCCTCAAATTGTGTTCGAAATTCTGTTTCTTCATCGTTATTTTCTTTTCTGGCGAGATGTTCCGGATGCAGGGTTCTTTGGTGCATGGTGTCATTCTAGTTCTTATAGTTGGTATAAAATTTAGATATAATTTATTCATACTTTTTGTAAAAAGGAATTGTGTAGTTGAATGACTGTTTCTTTTTGAAGTTTGGCCATCTGCTTCCTTCTTTGCCTCTATTGTGTAGTTGAATAAGTTTGTTAAATAAGAGAAGTAATAATGGTTTTATTAAAATAATTTTGAAAACATAAAAAATAGGAAATGGCTTGTTATTAAAATAATTTAG
>CAIGRN010025377.1:0-11452 GCA_903798345.1 Fraxinus anomala
TGTCACGAGACTCGATCAGTCAATAAATTTTATTTTTGTACTTTACTGTATTGTAGCCAGTAATATTTCTAACATTCCACAACTACAAGAAACACCTATAGGCCCACCGCCACCGCCACCTCATCTACAAACACCAACGATTGCCAGATTTATAGCCATTCGACAATCGCCTCAAATTCCCAACTCTACCTATATAATCTGCCCACAAAAAGTAGTTTCATGTCCATATACATCAATGTCCAATTTATGAAGTTGGCGAGTCGTTGGAGCACCATCAACGTGGTGCCACCACCAGCAATCTCTAGATTTGTAGCCATTTGTGAAGGCAAATACAAAGTTCCAATGCATGAAATGGCTCGTTGGCGACGATCAAATCGAAGTCATACCTAGTTTGCTCGTCGGCGTGATCGTCGTCGATAGAGACACGATTTAGTTGAGTTTTGTTTGTAGAGAGAAATGGTAGAGAGAGATAGAGAGAATGAAATGGTAGATAGAGGAAAAGAAACATTAGTAGAGAGAGAAAAATGGTATAGATAACGTGTGGAAAGAAATGGTAGAGAGAGAAGAGAAAGTGGAGAGAGAAATTGCAATATAATCGAATTTTTAATAAATTATTTAATTATAACCTGATTCGTGAAATAATAAACTTAAATTCCGATTCTTGAAATTGAAAGTTAAAATTCAGATTTCTCTATAATTTCCTTAAATTTTAAAGGGTTCTTTAGGTAAGTACCGCTTCTCATTTTTATTGATTTCGAAAGAAAGATTCAATACCCTATGTGATTATGAAAATAAAAAATCTATTGAATCTATTACCAAAAATCTCAAAATTCAAACTCAAAAAATAATTGTAGATTATCATCTATAATTGGAAGTTGTAATGTTTGATTTCCAAAATGAAACTCCAGTTTCATCGAAGTTGCAATTCGAAGTTTCATCCGCTTCTTTGAGTGCAATTTGAAGTTCCAAAGATGACACTCCGTTGTCTAAGCATCAGTGGAATTTGGTCCTACATTAGCTAGAGAAGAAGGTCTATTATTTTTTGGGCAGCAACTAATGGTGGCATCATCGAAGGAGGCTAAGCAGTGGTGGGCGGCGACACTGAGGTGCCCACAACTATCAAGAAATATGAAAGAGTTTTTGGATTTTTACATATTTTTTATTTAATAAGGATTTTTTTAAAACTATGTAATCAACAACCACAATAAATGGAGCGATAAACAAGGATCCTTTATTTTAGGGCCTAACCGACACTGTGTTGTATATTCATTACTCATTAGGAGACTTTGAAGTATAATTTTAAAAACAATAAAGGTAAATTTGCAAAATAAATAGGTGCTTTTCATAAATTCAAAATATTCTCTATTGAAAATTGGGAATAATACTAGTACATGGCCTAAATACCACAATCCTAAATTGATTAATAGAAGGTAACATAGGATAATTTACACAAACAAGGAAAAAAACAGAAACCATTATTTTCTTCCACCATTCTTATTAGGTGTGGATGCCAATTGGTTTGGTCCAATTTCGAAGAAAATCAAATCGAACCAATTATCAATGGGAATCTTAGAAATATGACCATTGATTCCATATCAAATTATAGAACCAAATCGGAACTGAAACAATTTGGTCCAATCCGATTCTTTATATTAAAATAAATCATGAAAATATAGTATCAAACTATTTGTTGATTGAAAATAGAAAAAAAAAATGTAGAATATGAAATCACTTGTCATTCTTGTAATCAAACAATACGAAAAATCAATTAAACAAGGAAATAAACAAAAATCCAACACCAAGACTCAAGATCAATTGATATGGCAGAAAAAAAATAAACTATTAAACATCAGCATAAACCATAAAATCTGGATCAAAAATTAATTTTTAAGAAAATTCATACAATAATATATACTAAAAAAAAATACATGTTTTTATATCCTGGTTATCTTCAAAATCCTTAGGTAAGATCTTAATTTTTTATGATTGACCACTATGGAAACAATGAGAATTTTGAATTATTACTAAAGATTTTTAAAAATATTTTGTTCTATTGGAGTTTCATTATAGCTAATTTATAAAATTATTTAAATTTGAATTTTGATTACTGGTCAAGTTTTGTTGCAAAAGAAAGGAGAAGAAGAAGAATAAGAAGAGTTTGGAAAGTGGAATTTTAGCGTGAGATAATTTTGGAGTCTAGGGTTCAAATATTAGTGTATCTTGGTGCAATGCATCGGCAGAAAAAGAAAATCGAAAAAATTGAATTCACTATTGGTTCTCAAGATAACACCGAGAATCGGATTGAAACTTGTTGATTATTGATGCATATTCCCAAAATCGACCCATTTAATAGAGAAATAAGAGTTGAACCAACCGTTCTATCATGTTGTGTTCTAGTTCTACTAGTTTCGGAATAAAATGACCATCCCTAATTCTTATACATCAATCCAGCTCTAAATCTATCCACATTAAAATTTTAAAAAATTATTTTATTCATCCAAGTTACATTTCAATATTATCCTTGTTAAATTCATCCACATCACATCTACTACCAAAATCACCATCACCACTATCCACAACAGCAATTTCATCTGACAATCTTACTACAAGCGCACCTCTCTTTACACCTTAGCTTATCGAATTTACATTTTGCCCAATCACACACCACATTTCACATTTCACACATTTAATCCAACCATTATAAAATTGTCACGTCATTCATTTGTCAACCAATTGGTGAAGGAAGATGTACAAACAGATTTATCCTTTCATCCACATCCTTCGACTGTAAAGTCAAAGGCAAGAGACTATAATAGGGTAAAGGACATTGCAAAGAGGGGCATGAAGTGAGCAAGGATCCACTCATCAACAAATCATTAAAATAACCAGAAGTGGAATATCCTTGTTCTTAACTCTCTTTTTCTTAAATGATTTTTTTTTTAAAGTATTTTTGCATTTCCTGATAGAAAGATCAATGAGAGAGACAGCGAACTCAATCTCCACCACAAGAGAAGAGTCCCCACGCTTTTTTGGTAGTTTTGTAAATGATCATTTATTGATCAAGAAATTTTGGCCCTCCACATCTTCTTCCATGATAATGGCGTGGCATGGTGGAGAATGACACATGATTTCAAACAAATTAACATCAAAATCTGAAATTAGTTCGAGTGAATAAAAATTTTGTGCTATTGCATCCAAAATGTATTGGGTTTTGATACACAATAAATCTCGGGCAATTATGTAAAACGTCAAAATATATTTTCACAGGTCTCAACCATTGGTGAATTGATTACCAACAACCAAGTCTAAAGATTCGACCCGAAAACAACATGGACAGTTGGAAGTAGTTTAAGGAATTAATATTGCTCACGATCTATAAATATACCTATTGAACGGCTCTTAGTCTTGGTCCATTTATCCTTCCTTTTTTTTTTTGCCCAAATTAATAACCTAATGTTAGACTATATATAGCCCACTTCCTTTGCATTAAAACATGTGTGATTTGTGTGAGAATTGGAGAAACACGTGGCTGTGAAAATTAAAGAGAAACCGTGAATTTGCTTTGGCCTCCAAAAATATGCGACTCTTGTGCCTTATTCATTGTTTTTCTCGTACCTTTGTAGCTTGCAAATCTACACCGATATCTTGTTCTTTGTGGGTAAGATTGAGAAGCAACCGAGGTAAATATACTGGTTGTGGGTCGAAACCATTTGAATTGGTTGTTTGGTAGAGAAAGGTAACATGAAACTAAGCCCGAAAATCATCGATTTGAAGATCTTGGAGTGAGCTTCCGCGACAATTGGTATTAGAGCTTCAAGGTGGTGGATTTGGCTAAAAAAACGACTAGGCAGAATCGAAGCAGAAAACAAATTAGAAAAAAATGTTTGAAACCTATTCAAAAACCGAGGTTGTTTACCTGATTTCCTGCCATACCACTCACCTAGTGAACGAACGGAGACTACATGTGTAATGTATGGGTGGAGGCAAACCCAGATGATCGGCGCATGAGGAAATCCTGCGACGCGTGTGGCCTTGCCAGAAGAGGAATTCGACGACTGTGTCTTCAGGTTGTTTGTTCCTAACATCATTTCTGACATATTGATGTTATTAGTTTTCTGTTTTATGTTATATAGTGAAATCTAGACAATTTTGTCCTTGTGCATTTAGGATTCAATCATGTTTGATTAATTGTTGGAGCTTTATGGCGAATAGTGGTAGCCCTAAAGTTTGGTAAATTTGCATCTCTCGATATTTACGGACCTTTAGACGTTGTCTACTTTGGTATAATAACTTATCCCATTTAATTTCGACGTTAATGAGTCATCATGTGTGGTGACATTAGGATTGGGGATACCATGTTAGGTAACCATTGCTTGTGCTAGAAATTTAGAAATTATTTGTTCTAGTTGATGTGTTGAATTTAATTGCAAGTTGATAGTGCTTTTGTGTTTAATTGTCATTAAATCACTGTGTGAGACTTTATTACGTGAGAAACTGAATTTTTGCTGAAATACATTCATGTTGAATTGATTATTCTGTTAGAACACCTGGACTTGACACGTTTGACCATTCCCTTGATATTGAGATCGTGAATCTTACTAAACTTTGAGAATCTAAAACGGTGTATATTTCAGCCTTATAATTACTTTGTGTGATCTATTTGTACACTTTGGTTATTCTACTATTTCAAAATGTCTTCACGTTTTGAAGTTGGAATTTTCAATGGAAAATGAGATTTTTCAATTTGACAACAAAAGATGAAGAGAATTTTGGTTCAACAAAAAATTTTAAAAGCCGTAAATGGCAAATTTTCCACTGTTTTGACAAAAGCATAAAAACAAGAATATGATGAACTTACTTACAATTCAATTATTTTACACTTATCTGATATTGTTTTGAAAAAAGTTGAAAAACTTAATTCTACAAAAGAACTTTGGAAAAAGTTGGAAGACTTATATTTGTTTAAGTTAACTCCTAACAAGTTGTACCTGTTTGAAATATTTTTCAATTTTAAAATGGATCATTTAAAGGATCTTGATAAAAATTTGAATATTTTTAACAAGCTTGTTAAAGATATTTTAACTATGATAAAAATGTGCTTGAAACATATAAGACAATTATTTTGTTGACTTGCGATTAAGTATGGTAGGGGTACCCTAACACTTGAGATTGTATTGATTCTCTTAAAAGTAAAGAAATGGAGATTAAGGCTGAAAGAGACAATAAGATGAGTGGTGAGGTACATATGATGAAGAGTAGAATGAATTTTAAGCAAATGAGTCTATCTAAAGCTCAAAACAGTAATGACTCAAGTGATGAGTGTGGTAAGAATAAGGGTAAGGGTTCGGACAAGTCCGGTGATAAGCGGTGTTGCAGCTGTGTTAAGTCTGAATACTTTGTGAGGGAATATCCTAAGAAAAAAGATAAGCAAAAAGGTAAGATAAGAGGTGATGTGAATGTTGCTATATGATCGAGTGATGACCTTAGTAAGATTTATTGAGAGTAAACCTAGTTATTGTATGTGCATCTGTGTATAATCATTTTTCATGTGTGTGATTTCTTAATTCTATTGCATGGTTATTTGAAATTTCAATATGTTTGATATGTACATTTGCATGAATTTGAGAGCAATTTGATTACTTGGTGTAATGTGTTTGCATGCATAGTGGGTTTGTATACATTAGAGTAAATGTGTTGTGCGTCTATTAGTGATGTAGAGTATAGATGTCTAGGGTATATTGCAGATATGCATAGGGAATGTGAAGTGTGACATTTGGATCGCGAGTGGAGATATGATTACATGTCTGGAATTCCTTTTTAATGAAAGATCCTGTACATGTGGAGTGTGAGCGTGTCACTTCTATCAGTTCAGTTAGATAAAGACCTGTTATCCACTTAGGTTGGAAAAATGAGGTACTGATAGAGGATTATCCCGTGGACTTAGGATCTATTGTAGTTTACAGTTAGACATTGGTTTAATAATCAATCTAGTAAGTATGGTGGGACGATGAAAGGAGATATGTGTTCTTAAATTGCGAGCAACACGGAATAGGAAATGATAAGTGTGGTGAGATCTTTTTGTGATGTCATTTATGCATTTGTTACATATGTGTTGGTCATTTTGATTGATTAACTTGGTCTTAGTCTGTTGTTCCGTGTGAACAGTTTGAAAGGATCCTTATTATTCTATGTTATATTTTCATCACATGTATAATTTGCTCTTGATTGATTAATGTGATTATCTGCTTTCTACTTGGGTATTTTTTTGACCATAGCTCTAGTGAGTATATGGAGCAAGTATGGTATGTGTTTTGGGTCCGAAACAAGAGAAAATATCTGTTATCCCAATTTTATTGGTTAACTTGATTATGCAAATATTAACTTTGTGTTTTTGATTACTTGCAGGTTGATTGGGTATCAATGTGGAGATTTGTTGGGTTTTGATAACTAATAAATTTCGAGCGATGATATAAAACGTTAAAATATATTTTCACAAGTCTTGACCAATGATGAATTGATTACCAACAACCAACTCTAAAGACTCAAACCGAAAACAATATGAACGGTTGGAAATAGCTTATAAAATTAATATTGCTCATGGCCCATATATTTACATATTTGACGGCTCTTAGTCTTAGCTCATTTATCTCTTATTTGGCCCATATTGATAACCTAATGTTAGACTATATATAGCCACTTTCCTTTGCATTAAAACGTATGTGCTTTGTGTCGGAATTGGAGAAAAACGTGGCCGCAGAAAATTAGAGAGAAAAATCATGACTTTGCTTTGGCCTCCAAAAATTGGCGACTTCCTCTTATTTCTTCTCTTCTACTTTGTGTCTTATTTCATTGTTTTTCTCATGTCTTTGTGGCTTGCAAATCAACACCAATATCTTGTCCTTTATGAAAGAGATTGAGAAGAAACTGAGGTAAATATATTGATTGTGGGTTGAAGCTGTTTGAATTGGTTGTTTGGTAGAGAAATGAAACTTGAAATTGAGTTCGAAAATCACCGATTTGAAGATCTTAGAGCTAGCTTCCACGTCAAATTGAATATGAAAAATTCTCCCATTCAGCTCAAAAATTTGGAAGTTAGTCAAAGAGATCATTTTATGGACTTCCCATTGAAAGATTTATGGGAAAGTTCAAGAAATAAAGGAAATGATTCAAGAGATTTTTTTTTTATTTTTGGAAGAAATATGAAGGGACATGGATTTTAATGAGGATAAATATTAGCGGATAAATTGAGAGTGATATATTTTGATTGGTTTCCTATTCTTGTCTACTTTAGTAAGTTTACATAAAGTTTAAAATGTAAGATATATTATTATTATTATTATTATTATTATTATTATTATTATTACTATTATTATTATTATTATTATTATTATTATTATTANTGTTTCGAGTCAGATTAAAGGGTAATTAAACTATCAAGGTTTTTCCACACACTTCGTAATTTTGATAAATCGAAGATAATGAAGATTAGATCCTCAAAAGTAAAAGCTAAATCCTCAATTATTATTATTATTATTATTATTATTATTATTATTATTATTATTATGTGGATAGATATATAAGAATTATGGATGAAAATAAATGCTCATTAAAAAAATAGGGAGCTGAATTCAAAAAAAAATAAAAAATTGATTTTTGTTAGATATTGCAATATAACATAAACTACCGCTCAGAGAAAATATGGCAAATTACAATTTATAGATTCTTCTGTGTGTGTGTAATTTTTTGACTAATGATATTTTTGATGTATATTTGACTTTTTGACAAATTGCAGTATATGTAATTTCATCATGTGATAGTAATGTACTCCATTTTAATGATGTTACAATGTGTTTGATAAATTGTGACACCGTATGTAATTTTGTGAAATTGCATCAAACACGACATAATCACCACAACTAGAAACACCTCCAACATATTGGCACCTCCAACATATTGGGACCAATTTCTTTCCTCGTTAACACAAAGTCACTCAGAACTCAACCTTTTTTGGTGTGTTTGATTACGAATATGAAATTTATATAGAAAGAAAATAAATTCATGAATTGTCTAAAACTTATTTGTACTAAAATTATTAATTAAATGTATTTGATTGATTTAGTTTTCAACCTAGAAAATATTATTACTTGTTCATTTTTTATTGATGAAACTTCAGATCTCAATTTTCGACCAACCTCAATCAAGCAATATCTTGAAGCCCCTTTTTCCACCACCATCACCTACTTAATCACTAGTATATGTAAATAATATATTTCACCTACTTATTTCTTATTCCAATGTATAGAATAATCCTAGAATCTAAAAAAGTACAAGGAAAATCGTCAGTAGGAGAGTAGCAACAAAGCCTCGATGCATCCTAAAAACCCTCTGCTTTCATTATGTTTACAAACCAAATATAGTATGGTCTAGTCGAATACATTCCAAAATGTATATTAAATCTTATTAACAAATTCAAAGATGAACTTAAAAAAATTAAGACAAACTTATCAAAATAAAGTATTTGTTTTTATTTACCGATCTTGGAGAATAAAATTTAAATAGAATTATTAATCGAATATTTTCATGCTTAACAGTTGAAGAACACAGTTTGTAATATCATATCAATCCATGTACAAATGCAATCTCATATTAATGCAATCAAATTATCAAAAAATAAAATTAATAATATATTTTAAAATATCACGAGTACAAATAAATTTATTTGACTAGAAAACACTATCCACCAAATCTCACACTTGTCCTAAAATAAATGAGACATTTTAAGTACACCTGAAAGTTGCGACGTACTCTGCCTCCATGGTCAAATCAGCAGTATAAGATTGTTTAATACTTCTCCAAACAGTGACACCATAATCCAATGTGAATACTGATCCTGATGTGCACTTGCAAGAGTTCCTATCATCTTGAAAATCATAATTAGTATAAGCCGTAGAGACTAAATCTGGAGCTAAATAAAAAACATATAATCTCTAGTTCTATGAAGACATTTTAGTACATGCTTAACAACGGTCTAGTGCTCAGGTCTTGAGTTCGATTAGTATCTATTGACAATTCCAACAGCAATATAACTTTATTGTCATGTGCATAACATTGCACACTTGATCTTTCTTGAAATTTTGCATAGAAAACTTCACCGGTACTTTGTCTTTATATGAAGTTCGGAAAAGCAAAAAATTGTTGTTTACCTATCCTGAAGGATTTGGATGACTAGAACATAATTGACATCTCCTAAATCCGTCATGTTAAATTGTAGTTCCAACCAATTTTTAATTGATGCCAATGCTCTCAAATCATTTCCAATGAGTAAAATGGCATCAACCTACACAAGAAAATAACGTTTGTTGCCTTTAATGTGCTTATAGACACAATGCTTATCAAGATTCTAATCAAATCCATAATAATTAAAAATGTAATGCTTAAAGTGAAATATTCCAAATCAAGAGTCACTTAGATCACTCTAAGAAGCATTTTGAGTCATACCCATTTCTCTAAAACTAACTACAAAAAATTGCGATAGAAGCAAGCTCAGTGAATCACACAATTTAAGTGATTAAGAATGTGTAGAAAAGAAATTGGTAATCCTCTACTCTAAGGTTTCAATGATTCGTTTAGATTCCATTAGATTGCAAGTACAATTTCAAATTTAAAACGAGTGGGAAAAAATTTTAAGAAGAGTTTTAGTGAAAGTGATGAAATCTCTAAACGACTATTCAAGAATTTGATGAAATCCCGTTTCCAATTTCAGTGCAGTGATTAATTCAAGGTGGATGGATTTGAAAGCTATATGTCATATATTTATGGGAAATTACCTCAAACCTTTCTTTTAAAGTTTTTATTTCATAAATCAGAAATTAAGAATATGTTTCCAAAAATCAGGTTAATTCATTACCCACTCCCACCCCCACCCCACCATTCCACGCCCTCACCACCCATCCCAAAAGAGCTTATTTCTTTCAATCAATTTTTACCTTCATTTCACTTTCCTCTTTTCACTTTTTCCTCCAAAAATCACTCCACCTTCTCCCTACCCACCCAAGAAGAGCAAATTTCTTCCAATCAATTTCCCCATCCATTTCACGTACTCTTTTCACGTTTTCCCCAAAAATACCCCATCCCATCCAACACCCCCCTGAAATTTTGGCGTATTTACAACCTCATTCTCACCGAAAACTTTCGATTCTGGCCTCTCTAAACTTTATTCTCTGAACTCTTTAACACAAACTTTTGCTTCTAAGGAAATAAACAGTAAGAGAATTTCTACATTGATATTTTATTTAGGGATTCTGCAGTGCTTTTTTTTACGATTCCTCCTTTTGGTACTATTATATATTTGATAATTTATAACCAAGAAATAAATATTGGCTATTTAATTTGATAATTTGTGATAATAAAAAAAAGTTATGACCTATAAAATTTGTGATTTGTGATCGAAAAATAAATCGTTTAATAAATTGTGACGAAAAATAACTTGTGACCAATTAATTTAGTAATTTGTGCTCACGAAATAATTTGTGTGACCGAGAAATAAGTCTGATAAATTAATTTGATAAATTGTGATCGAGAAATAATTTGTGATCAATTAATTTGGTGATTTGTGAATGTGAAATAATTGTAACATATAAAATTTGTGATTTGTGATCAATAAACAAGTTATGACCAATTAATTTGATAAATTGTGATTGATAAATAAGTTGTGACCAATAAAATATTTAATTTGTGCCTGTGATGTCATGTGATTGTGTTTAGTACGTAGCAGTGACCATAAGTAGTATGATAGTGTGACCTTAATTATCTATTTGATTATTAAAATATATTTAATTCTCTATTTAATTAGTATCACATGATTTTTGGAAGGAATGTGTTATAAATTCCTTGATTTAAGAAGGAAATTTTTTAAATATCTCTCCTTATCTAATATACATATATAATATAATATAATATAATATAATAAAAAACCTATTTAAGACCTGATTTTTGAAAAAAAAAAAAAAAAAAATCTCAAGTTTGTCAAAGTTGAAATTGTATCTTTAAATGTAGATAGTTATATATATTCTTCTCTTTAAAAAAATAAAAGTAGGATCTAATTTTCATTCGGTGGAAAAACATTATTATAAGTTTTTCAAGTTATAAGAAATTGTTTATTTGCGCTAGGATGGCAATNTTTGTCAAAGTTGAAATTGTATCTTTAAATGTAGATAGTTATATATATTCTTCTCTTTAAAAAAATAAAAGTAGGATCTAATTTTCATTCGGTGGAAAAACATTATTATAAGTTTTTCAAGTTATAAGAAATTGTTTATTTGCGCTAGGATGGCAATAGGACGTGGAATGGGGCTAGGACAGCCCTCCCTGTCCATGACCTCGCTTGAGAAGTTTCAAAATGTAGAACAAAAATTAAACTATCATCTCGAACACATAAAAAAAAAAAAAAAAA
>CAIGRN010025378.1:0-10933 GCA_903798345.1 Fraxinus anomala
AAAAATAAAAATAAAAATATATATATATATATATATATTAAGCCACCGTTTGAAAATCATTATTTGAAAAAAAAAATAGAGTTTTTAATAATGATTTTTAGGAGAACGTGTAGTTATAAAGTATGAAATTTTTTTGAATATATATGTAAAATATTTTATTATATGAATGTGTAATTGAAAATTAGTACGAAGAAAAAAGAGCGAGAGAATAATTATCGTCAAAGAGGGGCTAAAGTTCGATATAATGTATGGATAGAAACCATCTTTGGGATATGGAGGACTGAGGATAAAAATGCGACAAGAAATGTATAACCGTTGTAATAAAAGGAGAGATACTATTTGTACAATTTTCTTTACAGATTATTTGACAGATGTTGATGTAACATGCATTTTGATTCTTAATTTGAATTTTATTTGTTTTAATTAAGTGTCAAATGCATGTCAACTCACAACAAATGTGTAGAAATAACTTAATTCCAATAAAAAACATCGAGGACCTTTAAAGCAAATTTTTGGCCGACCAAAACAAGTGTCAATTGACTAAGCAAGGTGCCCGGGAGACAAAAACAAGTGTCAAATGACTCAATAACCAGGTAACCAAATCGAACGGCCAAGAATCAATCTCCATCATAGTCACACCATTTAATGATATATCAAAAAATAAGAAAAATCTTTTCGAAGAAAAATTATTTTTAAAAAAAGGAAAAAAATCCAAAAATCCCCAAATCCAATTCCTTCAATCTTTTGCTCATGGAACCTAATAATGAGAGCAGTGGACTGAGCTCTTACTTCCACCATCAGCTCCACGGCCAATCTCCTCCGCCACCCCCAACCTCCGCCGTTCCGGGAAACCCATCACCGACAAATGGAGTTGTACCTAACAGTACAACCACCACTAACATGGCGTACCTCCACAGCGTCCCTTCTGCGGTGTCATCTCCTCTGGAGACTGTGAAGAGGAAGAGGGGAAGACCCAGAAAGTATGGTACTCCCGAACAAGCCGCCGCTGCTAAGCGGATGTCGGGTTCTTCCGTGCCGAAGAAACGGGACAGCCAGGATTTGGCGGCGGCAGCCGGATCTACTGGTTCTTACTCCTATCCTTCCAAGAAACCCCAATTGGGTGCTCTCGGTAATCCTCATTTCTCACTCTTGTTCTGTCTGTGCATATCTGCATATGCATGTGTGTATGTATTGTTTTGTATGTATGTATGTTAGTTCGTTTGTATGTATGTATGCATGCATGCACTCGAATAACCTTTCGAATTGTGTCTTTTAGTTTTGTGGATGCTTCACATTTTATCTCTATATGGTAATATTTTCCGATTAGAGAAAAAAAGTTTATTAGCTCTTTTCTGACTCCTCGCATTTATCTGATTAATTTACGCGAATTGTTTTTTGTAGTTTAGATTTCCCGGAATCTTACAATGGTTAAGTCAAACAGTTCTTGATTATGTTTGTTTTATTGTAGTTCTGCAAACGATAGCAGAAGTTAGGTAGGTGTGGTGAAGGAGATTTTTTTTTTTTTTCCCTCAATTTGTTTTGTCCAACAAACCATGTCTTTAAGTTCACCAAAACCAGCGTAGAAGTTACAGGCCATGATACTTCTTGAACGGAAAATGCATGCCTGTTACCATTACAGTATTTTTTGTAGTATTTGCACATAGAAGGATAGAACCATGTAATATATACTTCGGTGTATGAAATTTGTCTTTTATTTCTCTAATTGTTTTGTTGAGTTGTTTGAGATTAAGAGATTTCTTCAACTGGCAACCGTGCATGGTGATCTTGTTCTTGACATTTTCAGAAGAGCATGCATATGACTCGCTAAACAGTTCTTATTTAGGTTTAGTAGGATTGGCTAGCCTTGCCAAGTTCTATATATTCTGAGGCATTGTGCTTTCATGTGCTCTTGTGGAAGGGTCATTAAGCTCTTGAAGAAACTGCTTCATTCTGAGTTTGTGTTCAGTAATAATTAGGTCTAATATAGACGCACCTGAGAGTTACATGAAAAATAGGTGTGTTATTATTATTGTACAAAATGTATGATGTTGCATCGTCAACCATAGTTGTCCCAACTAGCCTTTAAGCTCTCCCAAATTTTCGATCATATATTCATAGAGAAAGTAGAATGTTATAATCTTCTAAATTGTTTTATATTTCTAGCTATGTGCCATGTCATGCTTTTGAACTACAAAATCACGCTCCTTAGCAGTAAACCTGTCTCGGTGGAAATAAAAACAAACGGAATGCACTAGAAATTAAAAGCAAAATTAGGTGAACTGTGAAAGGAAAGCTGAGTATATGGAGATTAATTTGACAAAAGAAGAGAACTTAGACACATGTCATGGTGGTCAAACTGGCCTCTCCCCAGACAAAACAAAAAGTCATAAAAGGAGAGGTTAAATATGTATATCAAATAGGCAAAGCTTAGCATCTTTGCATAATTTATACAACGTATTGAAACTTCTGCTTAACACCTATGCCTTACACAGAAAATCGGTGCAGTTATAACATATAAATACTTCTTAGTAATTTAATGTTGGGCACATTTTCTATCTCTGCACTTTATGAGATGTTGGCATGTGTTTGTTGTAACAGCTTTTTTCATATGGGCTTCATTGTTCTATTGCGGTCTGGCCTCTGGATGGTTAGCATTTACGCCTGGGCATCTCCCTTTTGTTTTAATTTTCAAACCTCTTTAAAACTTAAAATGTTTAATTTTTGAATTTCATTTGGCTTATGTATTGTTTTCGTAAAATATACACTTCTATGCTTGAAGTTTTTAGTTTCTTGTCATTCCGCGCTATTCATTTTTCTTTTATTAATCATGGGGCGAGTGGGCCATGCTCATATAATATTTCTCTTTCTACCTGGGTGGTGCAGGCAACATTGGCCAAGGCTTCACTCCTCACATCATTACCGTAGCTGCTGGAGAAGTATGCTTTCACACTGACTATAAAATCATATTTGCATATTAGTTCTGGTAAACGATGTAGAAGCTTCCTTTATTTGATATAATGTTCTGCATCATTTCGCTAAGAACGTAAAATGATTATTATTGATCACGGTAAATATTTTGTTATTATAGTGAGAAGAAGTTACTTGACCAAATCCTTTGGAGTTTGAACTTAACTGCGCTGAAAGTGAAATGAAATAAACTAAAAAGGCATTGCCATTACTGTCGATATTAATTTGCCATATATCTGGAAATTGATGGTGATTAACATAATACGTAAATCTAGAAATATACTTAGGTTTATCTTCAGTAGAAACTATTGAAGACATGCCCGACCCCATAATCTTACCCAAGTCTGAAGTGAATAACAGGGATACCTGAATGTATTTAGAAGGAAATGTGTAGCATAGCTGGTTCATAAGCTTTGACGAAACTTGTGATTAACCAAAGACAATCTATAGCTTATTCTTTTTCTTCTTTTACTTTTTGCAAGTCCCTTATTTTATGACAGCTTTCTTTTCTTTTCCATTCTGTATCTTTCCATGAGTTCTCTTACATGAAATTTATTTGTTAATTTGACTCATTATGTGCTGAATAGTTTATGCTCAAGTTCATATCTTCATTCGGTGTTGGAATTTAGATCGACTTACTATCTAGAGGAACTCTTACTTGGATCTGGCCATAAAGCCTGCTAGTTGAAGTTTTTAAATTAACTAAACAAGTTACAGCAATATTTCAAGGGCCTTCAGCTGATAGTTTTCATGAAGTAATGATGAATCTATCAACAAACTTAAAAGAGTCCATATTTGTATTGGAAAAAGTTCAGAGAGAAATCTAGGAGTGAATCTGGATCTGTCAGGCATATAGAGAATATGTTTATTCAAGTTTTATGTCAAGACGATGGTCATTTTACAAAGAGATAAATATGCCCCAATTAACTATTTGTCCAGAAGGTCTTACATCACGAAGAAGCAGATGGAGAAGTATTAGCTGTATGTTATCCATCAAAGTTTCTACTTTGATATTCTTAATAAGAAATCAAAAAGATAGATTACTGAAAGACTGAGCAATGTATAATGTTAGATCGCATCCTGATTAATGAAACCTGTCCAGTCTAGAAGATAAAAAGACTAAGAGCTTGTTTGAGCCTCATTTTTAGCCAAAAATGCATTTTGGAATAGTGATTCGATGGAGAACGTGTGGTTACAAATTAAAGAAAAGTTTTGGATTTGCGTGTAATATTATTTTATTGAAAAATGTGTGGTTAAAAATAATAGAAAAAAAAATATTTTGAAAATAATGGGGAACGAACAAGAGCTAAATCGTGATATCATTTATTGCTATTTTTCGTTCAATAAGGAATTTCTCTACTTATTCTAAATCCAAAAATGGTAAGAAAATAATTTTTGACCAGACTGAAATATAGTTATATACATTCTCAAGGGATTAATTCAAGCGTCTCTAGCTTGTTTACATATGAAATGTGATATAAATAAGTTCAGAGTTGATTCCTTCTGCATAAACACGCCAGTTACTAATTAGTGCATTCATATGCTCATTCAGATTTTCCTTTTCACGAGTATTGTAACTATGTCTAATTTATAAATCAATCTGTTGAGCATTCAGGCATCAAATCAGGACATTAGTTCCATTAAAATTCCTTAAACGGACACATTGTGCAGAACATTTTTTTTTCCCTGTCCTATTGAGTTATTCCTTTCTTGAAAATGTGCAGGGGACTGGCTTCTTGACCTAGATGGCTGTTTACAATCTGCCTACTAGTGATTTTCTGTCTTAGATTGCAAAAAACTTAATTAGAAAATGCAAATTCAATTCATCGATTTTATGGAATATTAGAAAGTCAAGGGGAAGGTCATTGATGGTGTAGGATCACTGTAATAACACAATATGACTTTGCTGCTTCACCTTTCTCCAATGTCTTGTTAACTTTTTGGAGAATGGAATTCCGTTTTCTGGTTGTTTCCGTATGGTCCGTATCACTCAGTTTTAGGGTTTTATTCTATTTCCACTTTATCTAATAGGATTTCACATTTGTGCCTGCTATTCCTCTTCCTGGATAACCTGAATAGAAAACACTACCTTATATGGGCATATAAATCTTTCTGTAATGGTATGTGCATGCTTGAAGAAATCATGTTGCATAAACATGCTGCTTCCCATTTTGCAATCTCTCCTAATATCTGGATTGATTGACATATAGGCCCTATTTGTTTCGGATTAAAATCAGATTTTAATCTAAGTCAAAGTCAAACAATCAATATTAACCACATCTTTCATGGGTCCCACAACTTTTCAACCACATTTTAAAAATTTCTATCACAATCTACTAAAAATCTAATTTTAATCCCCACCAAACACCCTCATAGTGGGCACAGCATAAGCAAAATTTTCTGATTTACTCTGTCCTAATAATTGTGGATAAGATTCATAATGATTGACTTTTTAAGCATATATCATGATATCGATAGCACTTTTTTTTTGACTATATATATCTCTAGCTAATCCATTGACTTCTTGCTAATGCCTTTTATGATATTTCTGGGGTGGTTTTCATTTGATTTTAATCCAAAAGCATGCATACTATTGTAACCTGCTGCCTTTATTTATTGATAACCATCAAAACCTAACAAATCCGGTTGCATTTGCTAGGATGTAGGTCAAAAAATCATGATGTTCATGCAACAGAGCAAGCGTGAAATGTGTATTATTTCAGCATCTGGTTCAGTTTCTAATGCATCTTTACGCCAGCCATCAACATCTGGAGGCACTGTTACATATGAGGTAGACACTTTATATTATTTCCCTACGAAGCAATGAATTCTCCAAAGAGAGCTTATGTAGACATACTGGTATTGATCTTCTCGCACTACTTGGTATAATTTATCCCACCAACATGTTAGTTTTGTCCTTATTTCAAATGAATCCAATATCAAAATTTAGCACTCAAAATGTATCATAAGCAAAACTATACCCTCAAATGTAAGAGTGAACCTGAGTAGTGACAACGTCCTCTTGAAATAGGTAATGAATTTGTGTGTTATGTGATCTTATCCTCCAAACTATAGGTGCTCAGAATCACCAGCAAATTGAGTGGCAACACCTTTATCATTAATGATTGACTTCAAAAGTAAGCAATAATTCCATTAAAATGCCCTACTTCCAACACCTATAAACACACTTACACCCATTAATACACCTACTTAAATTAGAAAATAGGATATAGTCCGCGAAATCCTCAGACTTTTCATCATTTGAGATCCCGAACTTATATATACTTCTGGGGTTTCTATTCTGGATTACGCAGTGGGTCATGTGTCATTGGACCGTCATACACCAGTTTCTAGGAGTGGGCTATGGTCTGGAGCTGGGTCAAGTTTCACCTTCCAGTTGGAACATCAGCCATAATTATTCACTAGATATGAAAAATGGTTATAAGCTCTGCAGATAGATGTGTGATGAGAGGTCACTCCTCTAAACATTAAATCTTCTAAAATGTAAGACAGTTTTTGTGAGTAATTGCTTCTTTTGAGTTATAATTGTTATTCAACGAACATTTCCTGCTTTCGATTTTTTTTGAATTCTCTCAGATTGCAATAATATACTCGTTCAAACAAGGGGAAAAACTTCCATTTCTAAGTTAATATAATGAGAACTCTTTGTTAAACTTGAAAAATCAAAATATGTTATATACCGCTAATATTGCTTAGTCATAAAAATTAGAGCAATAAGAGTAGAACCAAAAATGGGTAGACAAATAAATAGAAACCTGGCAGTAGAGCTCATACTAACTACGTGTTTACTGGTGGCTAATGGACTGCATGTGCTCATTCATATGCAACCTATCCTTGGTCATATTTTAAAATTCAATCTGGGGAAAGAATGGTCTCATCTGGTAAGGTTAATTTCTTACAACAATGGGTAAAAGCATACCAAAGAGGTCTGATTATTTGTATCTCTGTTATGCCACTAACAAGATTTTTTAATGGTAAATCATTTTAGAGTTGACAGTGCCTAAGAAACATTCCTTGCATATTGTGTTTTCTAATTATTCAATATTATAGACACGGTTTACATTTTCAGAATAGCCTCGAGGTTGTGCTGCATTGTTGTAAAATTTGTTCAATAATGAGCAATAAGATGATTTACTATACTTGCTACCTAATAACTTGATTGTAAGCTATCGACAATAATTTCATTGGGGGTTAGTTATATAGCAAGAAAGGCTGGAGAGTTGAATTTTGGCTTTGATAGCGTTCTGTATTTATTTTCACCATCAAGGACAATTCCTAAGTGATTTTTCTGGTCTCAGGGACGATTTGACATCCTCTCTCTATCTGGATCTTATATGTGTACTGAACTTGGAGGTCGAACTGGAGGACTTAGTGTATGTCTGTCTAGTACTGATGGCCAAATCATCGGTGGTGGAGTCGGTGGACCCCTTACAGCTGCAGGCCCCATTCAGGTAACATTTATATCAAGATCTTAAGTGGGGTAAGAGATCTTTCTTTAGTTCTGCTGTCGCTTCGTGTTTGGATAAAATCCAATAGCACAGTATCCAATTATTTGAGCAATGGAAATCTTTTGTTAATGATGGTTCACGTCATTACTGCCGGTATAAGGGTGCTCCATTTTTGTTGAATCTAGGGTGTCATTGAAATGTGCTCCTTTTTCATACCTATTATTTTTTATCAGGTGTGTGGTCACGTTCCTTCCCAATTTTCCTTGCTCTTCTACACTTGTTTGTGCTTATGTGGACCTGTGTACATGGACTGGCGATTCGCGAATATTTTGCTGATGAAATATTTTATCTCGTGAGCCTTTGTATACTCGCCTTTGATATTAACTACTATGCAGGATGCAGTTTACCAGAAATCTGGTGTAAGTTACGCCTGTATGAAGGGCCCCAAGGGTTATTCTACTTTCTATATATTCCCTAGTTGGGGATTGGTATTTTGACGCATTGCTCTGCAAAACACATTGCTGCCTAATAAAGAAGGATGAAAAACTCTATTATTTTTATTATCCTAAGCAGGCATAAAATGGGCATGGCATCTAGTCCAATGAAGGACATACACATGAAACTATATATGTTATTTCATTCAAGTTTTTTTAGCACCGTGTACCTAACAGTTGATGACTTATCTATTAATGGCATTAATAGGTTATAGTTGGTACGTTTCTAATCGACACCAAGAAGGATATGACCGGTGGAGCTAAAGGTGATGCTACTGCCAGCAAGTTGCAATCACCAATTGGTGGGGCATCAGTTCCAGGTGTAAGCTTCCGAGCACCGTTTGATTCTCCTAACCAGAATGTTGGTGGAAATCAATTCATGATTCAGCATAGGAACATGCAGTTCACACCTTCAGATTCCATGGACTGGAGAGGTAAAACAGGTCACGGTGCACTCAATTCTCCAGAAAACGGTGATTATGAGCATATTCCTGAGTAGAGAAGGTACCGTTCCAGTTAATATGATACCCTTTGTGAGTTGCCATAGTGTATAGGTTTTACGAGTTTTTCTTTTGGCAGCTGACCAATGTAATTCTTGATGTATTGCTGTAAATTATCTGCCAACTCCTTGCCCTTCCATGCTTGTAGTTTATATCGATGCATCAAGTTGGCCAATACCTTTTAATACATGAACATTATGTTTGCTATGTAGTGGTGGACAAAGACTAGACAAAACAGTAAATGTGATTTTTAAATCCTTTTTATCTCATATAATATTCTCCAAGTCTTGTGTATCACTGCAGCATCAGCTATTTTCAAGTACTCTAATCCATTTATCTTGAGATTAGAATAGTTGGGACATGTTTGTCATACGATATACTTGTCAAGAATCGTAGTACAATAGGCAAGATTTTTTTTTTCGTCCTCGACCAGCTTGGTTGAATAAGAGGTCAACTCCAAATGAAAATAATCTTTTTTTTTTATTCGTTTTCACATCTTTTGTGTATTACTTTACTATATCTCATTCTTTCGAGCGAAGAATATTTTGATCGAGAATAATAGATATTTAAAAAATAATAATAAAAACAATTTTGCCTTGACCTTGCTTGCTTATAGTGTCTATTATGCTTGGCGATTGTTTATAGAACTTGTTTGTAATAAGTTCAATTACTTTTTATCTCCACGTCTTGTAAGATTTACGTGTACTATTGTTCTCTTATCTCAATTTATTTTTAATTTAATTATCAAAAATTATTTTTTCATATAAAAAAATACGGAGAGAGAAAGAAATTAGCTTTTTTTCATCATAAAAGTCCCACTCTTGTAAATTAAATAAAAAAGTATAGGTAAAAGTTTTAAAAAATTTACTTATAAGCAAGCTCACTTAATAACAAATAAGTAAATTTTAAATTGAGCTTACAACTTATTTTGAGTAATATTTATTTTATTTCTAAAAAACTTCCTTAATCAACGTAATATTTATTTATTAACTTAGTCCGAAATTAAGTGATAAGAAAAAGTTTAAAAATGAGTACAGAGAAAAAGTGATTATCAAAATAATCTCTTTTCAAACAAACAAGGACTTAAAAGATGTGCTACCTTGGTTCGTCTCTATTCCAGCAGTGTTGTATCCCTGCAGAGTGCATGGCGGAGGGAAGAAACGGAATTATGAAACCCTAGTTTGTTGGTGGATGGGTGCGACGTGCAAATCCAGCAGACGGTAAGATTCTCAATAAAACCTTGAAACTCCAGCTTTATCCGTTTGTTATCGTTTCATTTTTCCCCCGATTTGAGAATCGGACGGATGATAATGTTAGAAAAGCACAGCGGCTTGAGCAGAAGATAAAAAGTTCTTAATAATGGTCTAGATGAATAAATTGTCCTGGTTGTTAATAGATTTATTTACATTCCTGTTCTTTGATGACATTGCTTTTAGATTTTTGGAAAGGCCTATAATATAATTGAACTTTAACAATTATTAAAATGTTGCATTTACTTAAGACTAGTTATTAATATGTGAAAATTATGAGGTCCCATTTGGAAAAACATTTTTAAGGAAAGAATGCTCAGAATCATGTTTTCGGGATGAAATTGAATTATTATTTTGTTCTCTTTGATTAAGTCATTTATGCATTTGAATTACTTCTGAATAGGATTTCATGAAAAAAAATATAGGCAAAATGATTTGGATGCTGGTTAAACATGTAGATGCTAACCTTAAAGGGTGCTTATATGGTTTCCGGACGAATTTTGATGTTTTTAAGAGAAAACTACGTTATTATCTGAAAAGGCTTGTTTACCAGTTCTTCATAACAGTTCTTGATGTTTTCATATGTACATCATAAAACACGATTTTATTTCATAACATCCCCAAACAATTGCTTAGGTTGTTGAGTAGTTACATATGTAATGTGGATCACACATAATTGATACTTTGGCGTGTTCAGTAGTCTCCATCTGGACAAGTCTCAGGTCTTGTTTGTTGGACCATGAGCAATTTCGATAATATCACAAGCATCGATGGCTTCCATATTGCAGGCAAATGTGCCCAAAATTATTAAAGCTTCAGGCTTCAGCAATAATGGTGGAAGTGCTAGGATTTTTTTCGTAGTATGTTTGTACAATTTGGTTTGTTGGAGATTTATGCTTTAGATACTAAATTAGATGCTGTGAATTATCAGATGCGAGCTGGAAAAGATTGGTCGCAGATTGAGGCAACCTCCAAGCAGATGGACACAGCAGGAACTGAACTTGAATGCTTCCAAGCTTTACAAAAGCAAGAGCTGTTAGCAGCGACACATAGGATCAGTAACCTCTGGGAAGAAGTTCAAAAGCTGAAGGACCTTGAGCAAAAATTATAGAAACGCTATGGTGACTTATTACAAGAGAAAGAAACTGTTCTAAATCTAATAGACGCATACAGTGTACAAGCAAAAATACAGGAAGAAATTGCTACAAACTATAAATCAAACTGTTACTTTGAACCTTGAAACTACCAAGACT
>CAIGRN010025397.1:0-14456 GCA_903798345.1 Fraxinus anomala
CTACTTTTCCTCATTCTAATTGCACATCTGATCTTTGTTTGCAATGTAATCAAGCAAGATATGTTGCTTGTAATTCCATAAACAATTTCAATATGAACATAGACATTGATATGTGGCATTATCATTTGGGACATGTTCTTAATTCCAAGCTATCAATATTGCATAATCTAGTTCCAAATATCACATTCAATAAAAACCTACATTGCACCATATGTCTTATGGCCAAACAGCATAGGTTGACCTTTCCAAGAAGTGAAACCAGAGCCTCAAAAATGTTTGACCACATCCATTGTGATATATGGGGACGATATTCAGTTTTCTCATTGGATGGTTCTAAATATTTCTTAACCATTGTGGATGATAACACTCGAATGACTTGGACGTATTTGTTAAGGGAAAAGTCTCAAACCAGATCTATTATCCAATCATTTTATCATATGGTTCAAACTCACTTTCAATGTAATCTCATAATGGAGCTAAATTTCACATGAGTGAATTTTACCATTCTAAGGGCACTATACACCAACTTAGTTGTGTAGAAACCCCTCAACAAAATGGTGTAATTGAAAGGAAACACCGGCACCTCCTAAATATTGCTAGAGCTATCAAATTTCAATCTAACTTACCTCACAAATTTTAGGGAGACAACATACTTACTGCCATACATCTTATCAATAGGACTCATACTCCTATACTTGACAACAAAACTCTATATAAAATGCTCTATCAGATACCTTCATCGTATTCACACCTCAAAGTCTTTGGAAGCCTCTGTTATGCTTCTAGCCTCAAAAGAAATCGCACCAAATTTGATCCTAAGGCTATACCTTGCATCTTCATTGGATATCCCTATGGCATGAAGGCATACAAACTATACAATTTGCTTACCAAAACTGTCTTCACTTCTAGAGATGTGACCTTTCATGAAAACATATTTCTATTTCATCATTCGTATGGAATAGATGAAAGGAAGAAAGCTAGACTTGTTGCCAAGGGATTCACACAACAAGCTGAACTTGATTATGAAGAAACTTTCTCTCCTATTGCCAAGCTAGTACAGTGAAGATGCTATTAGCAGTTGCTACTTATAAGTATTGGCACCTACATCAATTGGACATCAACAGTGCATTCTTCCATGGTGAACTTGATGAAGAGATATATATATATGTTGATGCCTAAGGGTTATTAGCAGCAGGGGGAGAATGGTGAGCAACTTGTTTGCAAATTAAACAAGTCCATTTATGGACTTAAATAGGTGTCCGGCCAATGGAACACCAAGTTATCTTCATACATTTTGTCACAAGGCTTTAAGCAATCGATGTCTAATTACTCACTCTTCAGCAAGCAAGATAAAGGGTCATTCACTATCCTACTCGTTTATGTTGATGATATAATCATATGAGGTAATGACCTGATTTACATTGAGCAATTTAAGAAGGAATTGAACAAACAGTTCAAATTGAAAGACTTCGGAGTTTTGAAATATTTTCTGGGACTTGAAGTATCAAGAATAGCAAATGGAATTTCCATAAATCAGAGGAAATAGCATTGGATGTTCTAACTGATGCAGGTTATCTGAAAGCTAAACATACAAATTGTCTTTTACCACAAAACATAAAGCTTAGTAAGGATGAAGGAGAAGCTATTGAGGATGTCAGTGCTTATCGAAGATTGGTGGGAAGAATTTTGTACTTAACCATAACCAGACCAGATTTATGCTATGCAGTACAAGTTCTCAGCTGGTACTTTCAGTCACCAAGGAAACCTGACCTGGAAGCCGATCACCATGTATTAAGATACTTGAAAGGCACACCAGCACAAGGATTACTTGTTTGAAAGAAGGTCAGATTTAATTCTCAAAGGGTTCTGTGATGCTGATTGGGTTGCTTGTTCAAACACAAGAAGATCAGTTACTGGCTACTGTGTTTTCCTAGGAAATTCTTTGATATAGTTGAAATCAAAGAAGCAGCACACCATCTCTAGATCCTCAACTAAAGCGGAATAGCGATCGATGGCTGCTGCTGTGTGTGAGCTCAGTTGGCTAAGGAATATTCTTGATGACTTAGGTGTGAATCACAATCGAGCAGCCTTATTATTCTCCGACAGTCAATCCGTAATTCACATTGCTAGCAACCCAGTTTTTCATGAGAGAACGAAGCATATAGAGATTGATTATCATCTTGTACGAGACAAAGTTCAAGTTGGAAAAGTAAAGATGTTACATGTCGCTTCATAAGATCAATTGGCAGATTTATTAACAAAACCTCTAAGGTGAGTTAGAGTCAAATATTTGTTAACCAAGATAGAGTAATAAACATACATCTCCCATCTTGAGGGAGAGTGTTGACATTTAAATTGATAGTGGTTAGTTTAGTCATTTACATTAGTTGATAGAGGTTAGTTTAGACTTTTTCATTCTTCATTTTTCTCTATAAATATTGTGCCTTCCATCTGGATTTGGATGTTGGAATAATAACAAACTTTCCCGCCTAAAAGTCTTTCCTCTCTCGGATTCATTCCTTGCAATTTCACAGAAACTGGTAAGGTTGATCATTCAAGCACTACAAATTTCATAGAATCATTAGTCATCTAGTAGAGTGATGTTTGGTGCTAAAAGATTTGATAGTTGGCTTGGACAAAAAAAGTACGATTAAACTTGAAATTGGTGTAAATCTAACTGCCACTTTCTCGATGGTTTCATTTGGATCATTTAATCATATTCCAATTACAAAGGAGGACCAAACATTTCATTTTAAGCATGATTCATGAAAATCCTTGCTCGAGATAATCGAGTTTGAACTTCAACTTCAAGAAGGAACTATTATGGTAGAGCTTGAGGTAGATGAAGAAGTCACCATTATATACATCCACCGAGAGATGGTTAAACAATATGTTCCCAACCGCCTAAACTTATACGAAAATGGAAGACGACTTGGATGTATAGGATTTTAATTCAGAGTCCAAAGATGAAGTTTGTGATGGATAGTTTATCTTCATAAGAAAGAAGGGAAAAATAGGACATCAACAAAACTATTAAAACATCACTTTCTATGCCTCTTATAGGACCAACATTGGGGGTCATTGACTCTAGAAGTCTAACCTAATGAATAAGTATTATCAGTAGAAAGTCAGGAGGCATTGACTCTTGTGAAAAAACGTCGTGGGAAAGCTTTAAAATTTTCAAGTACCAACATCCATGATAAAAAATTGAGACCAAAAAGGCTAAGAAACAACAAAAACAGAAAATTGAAATATAAAGAAAGAGCATCAACAAAAAGGACGAAGTAAAAGCTACTTCACGTGCTCCTTCTAAACTAGTAACATGGTAGAGTATTTTCCTGAGGGGTTCTTTAATGAAGAATGTTTAACTTCCATCGTTATCAATGTTGATGAGGACAATGAGATGAAGAACATATCGAGCTCGTTCAAAGAAGAAGAAAACTACCTCACGATTTAATAACAATCGTTCTAACATAAGTCTTGCAGAGTCTACCAGTTTTCCTTTTGATGATCATATGGTTTTAGTCACGATATTGATTGATCTAGACGCATATGAAGGTAAGGTCCTAGCACAAACTAAATATGCAACTAAACAAGATTGTATGGCCACCACCACATTCAACAACAATAATCTATATCTCGTTTCCTGTTTGCACAATATATCACATGATGATTGATTGTAGAACTGCAGTAAATATAATACTAATAAAATAACGAAAAAGATTGGAATCAATGTTGGTAATTTGTCTAGGATAAAGATCACGACTCTAGGATTCAAATAGAAAGGCTAGCGAGCTACATGCATGATCCACTTGAAGCTACAAATAGGATAGTTGATTTCCTCGACTCTTTTCTATATCATCAATGCTAAAATTTCCTAAGCTGGTCCTCAAACACGTTTGGATGCATGAAATTGAAGTGGTACCTCCAATTTGGCATCAACGTTTCAAATTTAGTCGAGATAGAGATGTAGAAGTCAAATGTATGGTAGCCGAGTCTAAACCATTTCTCAAAGAAGAATTTCATTTTGGTTGATGCCCATTTTTACTTGGAAGATAAAGAACATTATTCCACAAGATTGTCTGAGTCCAAAAATGAAATTAAAGGGGATGCATATGACAACAGCTGATTTATTACATTTCTAACTAATCAAATCACTCTGGTAAATTGAAATTTACTTGTGAGGGATTCTCCAAAGCTAAACTACCTCCAAAATAGAACCAACTGATGTTAAGGTATTGAGAAAAGATTTGACTCTTCCAATACCCAATATTCCCAAATTTTTCTGCCCTATCAACTCATTACGGCTATGGAGACTAATAAAGTGAAAACCTGAAAGAATGTAAATCTACCTTGAACACTTTAATAGTTGTTCCAAATATATCAAAACATCTCCATTCTAAAAAAGATATGTTGGATGCTTAATGAGTCGAAGAGTCAAAACAGAATTTTAAAGGACATCACAATTCGCAGGTCAAAAAGCTACTTGAGGATGTTGAATTTGAAAAAAATGAAAGCCTCACAAATTGGGTAATCTTCATGTTGTTCTCTTGCATGGACATGTTCCTCCAGATTCAATGGATCTCATATATCCTAATCCATCGAGAATTATTAAAGTTAATAAGGTTTCCTCAAATGTAAGCATGATAAAACATATAAGATTGTCAAAAAAACTAGAAGAGTCGAGTCATTCAGCATTCAATCGAATTGAAAGTTAGAATGCCAGAGTTTCAGTATTTGAAAGAAAATCTTCCATAGTAGCTGATAAAAAAAGGTAAAGCATCTATCCTTCAAATATAAAGTGGGGATTCTTCTTTATCCACTCAAGTCGGTGAGAATATACGAGCTCCTCAACAATTATCTCAAAGATAATCTACATTTTCTTCAACTTAAAATTAAAACTTATAATCCAAGTTCGAAGCCTCAATGATCGAGAAGACGACAAAAAATCAAAGGGTTTTTTCATCTCAAAATAATGACAGATAAACAAGAGGTCTAAGTTAATCGCATCACTTTGGAAGAAACTTCTAGCTCAGAATTTGAGTTTGAAAACTCTACCACAATAGATGAACCTAAATTTTCTCTACCAACATTTGAAGAAGGGAAAAAGTAACCCTGGATAATTTTAAGTAAATGAACTTTGGGATAGAGAAAGATTTGAGACCAGCATTTATGAGTTCTCTCCTTAGTCAAAAGGAGAAATCCGGGAACATCTACATACTTTCGGAATACGAAGAAGTACTTACATTGTCTTACTATAAAATTCTACGGTTAGATCCTAGAGTTGTTGTGCATCACTTCCGGAAAATTTCTTAGCTTCATTGTTTGAAATCAAGGCATTGAAATATATCAATAAAAAATTGATGACATAATCAACACATCCAGCTAAGTAATCAGCATAAGTTGAAGAATGTTCAAGGAAACGTTGCAAACATTCAAAAATTTATTTCCAATCTTATTAGACGTTGTTTTACATTCAATAGATTGGTAATAAAAGGTGTACTACTTAAGCAGGATGATGTTTATAGAAATCCTTTTCACGGAACTAAACAACATTTGTCTCATTTATCCACTAAAGTACATAATGTCCAAGACAATTATTTCTGGAAGGATAGAAAATGAACGCTTCTATTGTTCGAGTTTTATATTAAATTCATTCCACGGAAGGCCATTAAAAGACAAACTATGACAAAATTCCTTGTTGGTCATCCAATTTCAGTGGAATGGGAGCTCCACAAAGACCATTTGGATGAAGGAGTTCTACTTATCGAAGTTGTACCAACATGGAGGCTATTTTTCTACTAGACATTGTGGATATATGGTGCTGAGGCAAGAATAGTCTTTGTTACTCCTCATAGGTCATGTCTTACACATTTGAAACGTTCAAAATATATGGCGGCACAAAAACCTTATGGCCTATAGACGACTTTGGAAATGGATGTCTATCAACTAGAAGTATTTGGACATTCCAAATTGATAATCAACCAAATTTTAGTTCAGTACAAAATCTGAAATTCATACTCGAAGCCGTATCACGATATATGTATTCATCATTTTTGAATGATTTGATTCGATAAAAATCTAATTTATCCCTAGAAGTGAAAATAGAGAACTTGATGGCTTGGCTTAATTGGATGCTATTTCGGATAGTTTAGAGGAAGACTTTTTCATCTATATTAATAGGTCAAAAATGGGTGCTTCCGTTATTTCTACTTGATAATCTGGAAGAAAACAATAATGCTAAAGTCGCCAATGAGAGAAAGAGTGATTTGGAGATAATTGATAATTGATTACCATCATAATCAAAAGTTACTAGATAATCCACATCACAAGATTGAAATTTAGAGACACATTTCGCTTTGTCTTTTACAAGGACACATTTTATTGATGAAGATCATTTGATGAAATTTTCCTTTGATGCTTAAGTAGTGTGGAGCAACACATGTCCTGGAAGAAACTCTGGATTATGTGGTGCACATCAATCTGACTTAAACTACATTTTCTAAGAAAAAACAATTACTTACTATTAACCTACTATGGTACTTGATTCCATGGATTATGAAAGAAATATGAATCTTTCCAAGTCCTAAAAAATTTATTCATGAGCCTCCATAACCATTGTATCTAATGATAGCTCTGTGGCTATTTGATACATGGTTGATGTGATTGGGCCTATAACTCAAAATTCTTCATGTGGCTACATCCTTGTCGGAACTAACTTCTTCTAAGTGGGCTAAACATATACCATTGGTGGAAGTGAAGAAATAAAATGTTGCTAATTTCGTTCGTATTCAAATCATTTATCGATATGGGATGGATAAACAAGAGGTCTAAGTTAATCGCATCACTTTGGAAGAAACTTCTAGCTCAGAATTTGAGTTTGAAAACTTCACCACAATAGATGAACCTAAATTTTGTCTACCAACATTTGAAGAAGGGAAAAGCTACCCTGAATAATTTTAACTAAATGAACTTTGGGATAGAGAAAATTTTGAGACCAGAGTTTATGAGTACTCTCCTTAGTCAAAAGGAGAAATCCGGGTACATCTACATACTTTTGGAATACAAAGAAGTACTTACATGATGTTACAATAAAATTCTAGGGTTAGATCCTAGAGTTTTTGTGCATCACTTTCGAAAAATTTCTTAGCTTCATTGTTTGAAATCAAGGCATTGAAATAGATCAATCAAAAATTGATGACATAATCAACACATCGAGCAAAGTAATCAGCACGAGTTGAAGAATCTTCAAGGAAAGCTTGCAAACATTCAAAAATTTACTTCCAATCTTATTGGACGTTGTTATCCATTCAACAGATTGGTAATAAAAGGTGTACTATTTAAGTAGGATGATGTTTATAGAAATCCTTTTCACGGCACTAAACAACATTTGTCTCATTTATCTACTAAAGTACAAAATGTCTGGGACAATTATTTCTACAAGGATAGGAAAATGGGCACTTCTATTGCTCGAGTTTTATATTAAATTCATTCCACGGAAGGCCATTAAAAGAAAAACTATGACAAGATTCCTATCTGGTCATCCAATTTCAGTGGAATGGGAGCTCCACAAAGACCTTCTAGATGAAGGAGTTCTATTTACCGAAGTTGTACCAACATGGAGGTTATTTTTCGACTAGACATCTTGGATATATGGTGCCGAGGCAAGAGTAGTCTTTGTTACTCCTCATAGGTCATGTCTTATTCATTTGAAATGTTCAAAATATATGGCGGTACAAAGACCTTATGGCCTATAGATGACATTGGAAATGGATGTCTATCAATTAGAAGTATTTAGACATTCCAAATTGATATCAACCAAATTTTAGTTCAGTACGAAATCTAAAATTCATACTTGAAGCCGTATCAAGACATACGTATTCATCATTTTTGAATGATTTGATTCGATAAAAATCTAATTTAT
This sequence comes from Fraxinus anomala, assembly GCA_903798345.1. Taxonomy (NCBI): domain Eukaryota; kingdom Viridiplantae; phylum Streptophyta; class Magnoliopsida; order Lamiales; family Oleaceae; genus Fraxinus; species Fraxinus anomala. The sequence goes on from CAIGRN010025397.1 coordinate 7,925, forward strand.
CCCTAGAAGTGAAAATAGAGAACTTGATGGTTTGGCTTAATTGGCTGCTATTTCGGATAGTTTAGAGGAAGACTATTTCATCTATATTAGTAGCTCAAAATGGGTGCTTCCATTATTTCTACTTGATAATCTTGAAGAAAACAATAATGCTGAAATCGCCAATGAGGGAAAGAGTGATTGGAGATAATTGATAATTGATTACCTTGATAATCAAAAGTTACTAGATAATCCACATCACAAGATCGAAATGTAGAGACACATTTCGCTTTGTCTTTTACAAAGACACACTTTATTGATGAAGATCATTTGATGAAATTTTCCTTTGATGCTTAAGTAGTGTGGAGCAACACATGTCCTGGAAGAAACTCACTCAGGATTATGTGGTGCACATCAATTTGACTTAAACTACATTTTCTAAGAAAAAACAATGACTTACTATTAACCTACTATGGTACTTGATTCCATGGATTATGAAAGAACTATGAATCTTGCCAAGTCTTAAAAAATTTATTTATGAGCCTCCATAACCATTGTATCTAATGATAACTTCGTGGCCATTTGATACATGGTTGATGTGATTGGGCCTATAACTCAAAATTCTTCATATGGCTACATCCCTGTTGGAACTAACTTCTTCTAAGTGGGCTAAAGATATACCATTTGTGGAAGTGAAGAAATAAAATGTTGCAAATTTCGTTTGTATTCAAATCATTTGTCGATATGGGATGGATAAAAAAGAGCTCTAAGTTAATCGCATCACTTTTGAAGAAACTTCTAGCTCAAAATTTGAGTTTGAAAACGACCACCATAGATGAACCTAAATTTGCTCTACCAAAATTTGAGGAAGGGAAAAAGCTACTCTGGATAATTTTAACTAAATGAACTTTGGGATAGAGAAAGATTTGAGAGTAGTGTTTTTGAGTTACTCTCCTTAGTCAAAAGGAGAAATTCGGGTACATCTACATACTTTCAGAATACGAAGAAGCACTTTTTTTTGTTAAATGAGGGTGGTACCTCTGAGAATTTATTAATATGCCCTCACTTGTGGCGGAGGAATACCGTGTTTAAATAAAAATAATGAGAGCAGTAAATGAGGAAGTACTACTTTCCTTACAATGAAAGTAAATAACGAAGAATGCAGTAAACAAGGAAGTACTACTTTCTTTACAATAAGAACTAATGTAAAAAAAAGACCAAAAATAAGTATTGAAAGTTAAAATGAAATTCAAACTCTGATACTGGGCAATCCATGTCTATCAACTTGCACTAGTGACCTAATATGTCGTGGAAGGTCAAGTGGTCCATATACCTGATATCGTCAATGATCCCAATCGTCAGCAGTAAGAGCATCTGCAACTTGGTTTCATTTTCTGTAAATGTAGGAGACTATATCTCTGTCGAAGGATATGATGTCTGAGATACGTCTAATTATGCCATGAATAGCCCATGGTTCTCCTCCCTTAGTGATGTAATGAATAGCCACTGTAGAATCTGACTCAACCCAAATTGCTGAATAACACAGTCCTTGAGCTAGTAAAATCCCATTAAGAATAGCCCGAAGTTCTGCCTCTAATATCATGCATGGTCTATACGAAGCTAAGAGAACCCTGATACAATGTCCTACGTGATCTCTGATGATACCTACCGCACTCGCATAACCATCCTTAACACATTTATCAGTATTGATCTTGACGGATCAATTGATGGAGTACACCACCAAACCAGATTAGGGCGAGATGGGGAAGGGGGCCAAAAAAATAACAAATATAGGTACAAGTGTCAAATCCCCTCCCCAATGCACCGCTTGTAACAGTCCTCCCATATGTAGAAAAGAGAGTATGTGATAGACCCTCCAAATGATACGTCTAGCTACTATGTGAATCTCCCTATGCTTCGCATCATTTCTCGCAGTCCATAGATACCAAAATATCAGTAAAGGAATGATAATGCGAATGTGTCCACAATGAACTTACTGTCCAGAATACTTCCATCTTTGGAATCTCTATCTGACTCCCTTTCCTGAACTCATAGGTATCTGAAAAATTTCCACAAAATGCTGCCATACCTAATTGGAGATACTACTGCTAGTGAAAGTATGACTGATAGTCTCAGTCTCGGAACAACACTGGCAGCGAGAAGCCAACTGGCATCCAATCCTCCACTGAATAACCTCATATAATGGAATGAGGCCATGCCATAGTCTCCAACAGAAAAATGAGACATTGACGGGCAAAATGGAGCTCCATAGTAACCGGTACGAATCTTGATACTGGCATCCTAAACGTACGAGCTGCCATGCTGACTTGGTAACGAAGCTACCATCGGATATATTTTGCCAAATAATTCGATCCGAAGCATCTGCACATAAAGGTATAGCCCCTATCTGCTCCGCCATAAGAAGATGGAGAACCTGTAATAAACGTCCAATATCCCACCCAATATCATCATAGAAATCCTGCACCCTCGCAGATGTGTGCTGTCTGTGTGGGAANAGCCCCTATCTGCTCCGCCATAAGAAGATGGAGAACCTGTAATAAACGTCCAATATCCCACCCAATATCATCATAGAAATCCTGCACCCTCGCAGATGTGTGCTGTCTGTGTGGGAATAGGGATGCCAATGTGGTCTCACCCATCCAATAATCATGCCAAAAGAAAATCTGACCTGCTCTAAGGTGCCACAAATGTGTGCCTATGTCCGAGCACCAACTAATTTGAACCTCTTCCAGATAGGAGAAGCTGAATAGGGAAGTGTTGCGAAAGGATGTGTCCCCATACAATACTTGCCCCATAAGAACTAGGCCTAAAGAGATCTTTGAGAACGGAGCAACCACTAGAGTTTCATAGAGAAGGTGTCCACCATAACCTATAATCTCCTAAAGCCTAGACCATCCTCATCAGTAAGAAGGCAAATCTTCTTCCAGCTCCACCAATGTAAACGTCATGCCTGTTCTTTGAAACCCCACAGGAATCGTGCAAAGATACTCTCAAGTTTCTTCAGAATAGCCTTAGGGGGCTACATGATCTGAAGAAGCTGTAATGGCGTGGAGGAGAGCACTAACCTCAGCAAAGTAATATTGCCCCTATATGATAAAAGTCATGAAGCCTAACCTGAAATCATATTCCTAACCTTCTGGATAAGGTCATCATAAATGAAGCTTCTCTTGGCCCCCTTAAATAAGGAGACTCTTAGATAAGTGAAAGGTTGTTGCTGGTGTCGAAAACCAGTCAAAATCTCTAATTGTCTGATCTGACTAATAGATGCCCTTCTGGGTAGTATAAGTCCGCTCTTGTCCATATTCACCAACTAACCAGAAATCCCCTCATAATGGTCCAGACAACTCAGAATCCTCCTGATAGACTATTTCTGACCATTGGCGAATATAATCATATCATCAGCAAATGAAAGGTGTGAGACAATAGTACTACCTCCATGTCGATAACACATATTGGGATACTTTTGGAATCTCTGAGTGAGCATCTGTGAAAAGTAATCTGCAGCTACGACGAACAAGGATGGTGAGATAAGATCTTCATGTTTGAGCCCTTGTGAGGAGGGAAAAAAATCACATGGGGGCCATTTAGGAGTACAGAAAAATGACATTTCGAGATGTACCGCCTAATCATATCGATCCAGATCTGATCAAATCCAAAGGCCTCTAATGCAGAATAAATAAATCTCCAATCCATACGATCATATGCTTTAGCCAGGTCAAGTTTCAGCATAACATTTCCTCCACGTATTCTATTTTCCAATATGTGTAGAAGCTCCTGGGTCAAAAAATATTGTCTCCGAGAAGTTGACAAACCGACATTCCGAAATACAACGTTTGATCCGATCAATCCATAACTGGTTAAAGCCAAATGCCTCCAAAGTAGAGTAAATAAATCCCCAATCCATACGATCATATGCTTTAGCCATGTCTAACTTTAGCATAGTGTTACCCCATCGCACTTTATCATCCAAAGTATGGAGAAGCTCCTGAACCAATAGAACATTGCCCCCAATTAGATGACCAGGTATGAACCCACTCTGTTGAGGAGAGATAATATATGGACACAGTGTACTCAATCTAGTGTTTACAAGCTTAGTAATAAGCTTATTGAACACTATACATAAACTAATGGGTTTGAAGTCGATCCATCAACAAGCACTGTCCCTCTTGGGGAGCAATACTATAGTAGCAGCAGTAAAACACCATGGAAGATGGCCACCGTCAAAGAAGTCCAAGACTGTCCTGTATACATCGTCCTACATAATGTCCCAGCAATGCTGGAAAAATAAGATTGTCAGCATCTATACTAAACACCATCTCCTGTACCTCATGAATCAAAGGGATGCAATTTAGTGCCTAATTATCATCCTTCGTCAAAAGCCTGAGGATAATATCAGAACAAATGGGGTCCATCGGCTATGTAGGAACATATAAAAGGTCCTGATAGAATGTAATAGATGAAGCCTGAATGTCAGCAGGAGTATCTAACACTTCTTCTACCTGCGTCCTGATGGACCTAATACGCGATTTGATCGACGTCCCTGAACCATCGCATGGAAATAACGAGTATTGTGATCACCTTCACATACCCATCGTGAATCGGCCTTTTGCTTCCAAAAACCCTCCTCAATAGATAAGGTCCGGTTCAAAACTGTCTAAGCATGATGTAATAGATCACGATGTTCCGATGTAGGGTCTCTATCATATAGTGTCTTCACCTCATTCACCATATCCTTAGGATCTCGCACCCATTTGAAAACATCTCCAAACACATGTCGATTCCACCAATGCAGTCCCTGTTTAAGCCTAAATAACTTCTCCCAAAGAGCAGTCATCCCCGTAAGATGAGTAGGCAGTATCAGTTCTGAGTAACAAAGGATGAAAAATTATGATGTTTGGTCCAAATGTTGAGGAATCTGAAAAGTCTAGGCCCCAAATCACCATCAGAAACCCACTGAAGTAATAAAGACGAGTGATCAGATGAAGTCCGATTCAAGTGGCTCACTGTAAGCTGTCGATAGAATGTTGTAGCTGTAGACTTAATGAGTACCCTATCCAGTCTCTTTCTGACTCCACCATTGGACCAAGTACACCGATTCCCAAGGAAACAAACGTCCTCCAAACCAAAATCTAATATCATATCAGAGAAAGCAGGAGTGCCTCGATCACGAGTATTATGACCAGTGTGCTCACCATCATGTGTAATAACGTTAAAGTCCCCCCCAACTAACCAAGGGTCGTCCATATGGAGGAAAATGTAGCGAAAACCCACCCATAAATCCCTCATGATAGCTACGTTACTTGAAGCATATATAGGAGTCAGATATATGGGACACGCTAGTTTGGGATTCTCAACTCTAACGTGAAGGAACTAGATGATCAACAATAATAGTAACAGTAGTCCTCACGTTCCAAAAAACCAGATCTTGTTCGACTTATTCTGAACTCCCGTGTCAAAGCGCAGATATCGTCGAATGTATGCAAATCTATGTTGAAGGACAAAGGGCTCCAGAATAACCAAGAGATAAACCTGATGAAGCTATATAACTCTCTTCAGGCGCCAGCAAGTAGCTACCTAACTAAACCTCTCGCATTCTATATGATAGTACTCATTTGGATGTGCGTGAAGAGATATCCTATGACCGACTCCTGGTCACCATCCTAGGAAATAAAGTATCTGTAGCTTTCGAATTTCTTTTCCGACCAACTAGGACAAAACCATCATCCTCTATCCTGCCAGCCATACTTGCCAAGTCATCCACAGAAGATCGACGATATAAACTCTGTTGATGAACTTCAATACATATAACCCCATGGCTTCTCTAACATATCCATTAAGAGAGGATCAAAATATGTAGAACTAACCATCATAGGAACATTGCTGATGGGGTTCAAAGACTGAACTGCTAAATGAGGAGCTGATGTAATAATAGGAGAAATCTGAGTATTGACCCTAATGGGAGCAACTGTGGTGACACTCTGAGGAGTAGAATGAGAAATCACATCTGATGTACTATCATATCTCTTCTGATTGCACTTAATCGACGTCCCTCTCTGGCGAGGCCTAGTCACAACCTCCTTCACTTTATCCTTATCCTTAGCATGAACAGGCCTATAAGTTTGGTCAATAACAAAAGGGGCCATAGAAGGTGGTGTAGTGTGGAGACCACTAGAACAGCTCTCTTCAGAATGTCCAAAGTGTCTACATCGAAAGCAAAAATCTAGCACCTTATCGTATACAACATGCTACCAATATCCTCCCATTTTCTCCCTCTCAATCCAAACTCTAGCAGGGAGTTTACACTCCAGATCAACCTCAATACAAACTCGTGCCTCACTAGGTCGTCGAATATTAAAAGTAGCTTTATCAATACGAAGTGGGAGTCCAATAGCCTTAGCGATGGAAAATAATGCATTCTTAGATCGAAAATGAATAGGGAGCAAAGGAAATGATATCCAAACTGGAGCAATAGGAGCCTCATGCTTAGGACTAAAACTAGGGGTCCACTTTAAAACCCGCATGGGACAACCATCAA
>CAIGRN010025434.1:0-10061 GCA_903798345.1 Fraxinus anomala
CGAGCCCAACAAACGTCAAATTAGCTCAAATCACCCAAATTCATTAATTCTATACAGCAATATGTAGTGTTTTGACGTTTAGAAAAAAAAAATAATAATAAAATTTGTAGGTTGCAAACTTTATACTCCGAGCTCGAGTCTCTTCTTCTTCTTCAGTATTTCCTAATTTTACTAGCAATTGATGTTGTTAATACACAATCTTAGATTATTGATGGTTGTGACATGAGGAGGAGATTGAAAACAATATCTTACTATCTACAAAAGGTAATAAAAATTCTCGAGTTGAAATAAGAGAGTCCGGTGATTATTTTGCATCGGATGACTTAGATGGAGAAGATGAGATTAAATTGGAATTCGATATAGTTAGATAAGATTTATGATTTTTGAAGCCTATATTTGTATCTAATCTGATTGTAGAAAATTATTGCCAAGTTATTGTAATATTTATGATTTCTAGCAATGAATTTTTGTTGAATTTTGAAGAATATGTATAAAGTTAAAAAAAATGTATTATCTTATTTATTTAACAGTTTAAAATATCTAAAATAATATTAAAAATTGCAAAATACATAATTACACATGCTTCGCATAGGCACGTACATACTTGTAATGTTCGATGCTCAACCGAAAGGCATTACCACACATTACACATTTTATAACTTTGATAAGAAAAAAGAAAAAAATGAATTATATAAACTTTTCTTCTTTTCTAACTACACATTTTCTAAAAAATATTATTCCTCCCATTATATTGTGGAATACTAGGGGTTGACGTTGATATGTGAAAATGTTGAGAGATCACTTGAATGTCGAGTCAAATATAATAGATGCCAAATAGGCCATCTTGACAAACCCATAAACCCCAAACTCATCTATGAGTTATGAAGGTTTTTCGGAATAACGTAAAACTCGTATTACACACTCTTAAAAAAGGGTATTTCAATCACGAAATCTTGGTGTTCTCTATCTAATGAATGTGAAATCTGTTTTGGTCCATTTTTGACAGAATCCCAAGGGCAAAAACGCTTGACTATAAATACACATGTTTTGCACTAAAAAGGCAACTTATCTTGGGGGATCATCTTGGAGAGGAACACAAGGAAAAATAAAGGGAATTCTTGGGTGATAATTCAAGGAGAGAAGAAAATCAAATCTCGACTTTACTCTGAAAATTTCTCTAACGAACGGTTTCCAAGTGATGTATCGCTTAACAAACTGTATTTTCTCTCACTTTTACTTGATGGCCTAAATTGCAACATTTCAGATGATAAATGTAGCTCAACTTTAATACAATTAATTTCAATGTTAGCACTTTAATTCAAATTTACCCATTTGCTATTGTTGTGGTTTAAATGACTTGATTTGCTTGATCAACAAAGGAATATTTTAGTGATTTGTATGATCTCCGAAAAGTTATTCGTGCATTTTAGACTCGATCAATATCCTAAGTTGTCATTTTAGACTCGATCAATATCCTAAGTTGTCATTTTTTAAGTCCTAGTTGATTCGTTGGGCAAATTCTCACCACCTTAATGCAATTGATTGTGCCATTAATGACAGAGATATAGTTACAAATTCAACACTCTGTTACAAATTAGTTATTCACAATATCATAATACATTTGTGACTATCTATAATTTGCACCTATTTCATAGCCACACAAACAATAATAATGGGACTTTATTTTTAACTAATAAAATATATGCATTTATTCGTTTTAGATGTTGGTTAATACCAGCATTTACAACTTCAAGATCAAACTTAAATACGAGGCTTGGGTTTACATACTGCATGCAGTCTTCTCATCAAATGAGGAGAAACACACAAAACCTCGTATTTCCAACATGTTAGCTACCACTTGACAAACCAAACATTCTTGTCAGTTTTGACCTCTTGGAGAGTTAGTCAATCCCATAAACCTTGCCATATGACAGTATAAACATAAATCTCCTCCAATAAACGATTCACCAAAAAAAAAAAAAATTCAATCCTCAAGACCCACAAAATAGTGGACAATATTCACAAAATTTCAGGCCCTTTTCCCGTCTAATAATATCGACATTTTGAGATCTAGAAGCAAACTCCGATTGGAGACTTCGCAGCTAAGTAACTCAAGGTAACATTTGGTTGGCGAGTCCCATTGACTCTGCAACTTCTCTGGAAGAAAAAGTATCTGCTTGCTCCTGCTTATTGCATAAATCCCATGTCAAGTGACTATAACGATATATTTTCATCTTGCAGAGTTTAGTATAAGTGGGTAATATATATATATATATATATAGACATTGTCAGCACAATGATCAAGGCTTCTTCCAAGAGACTCGAAGTTCTGTTTTTTGATCCTATTTCATCGTTTTACTTCTATTGGTGCTATTCCCAAAGAACAACTCTCTTCGGATATCAATCAACTCATTATATCATATCCCTTTTGCCCAACTATTATTGACAAGTAAAATATTGCACTACTGCTATTAAAACACTAATATCATATTTACCATGCTAGCAAATGACTAGTTTACATACCTGAAGGCGATGCAAGAGATACATCAGGAAGAGATGCACAAATACCTGCCAACATCATCAAAAGTATCAAATAAAATGTAGTGTGAGACTTTACCAAAGAAATGGCAGGGTACAGATGAGAGTCAAAGTGAGTATTTCATTTTCCCTCTAATTTTCGAACCTCTGCCATATAGAGATACTAATATAGGAGCACCTGAGACTGGCCTCTTATCTCACTTGACGCGTCCTTTTGGTTTCCCAGTAACAAAATTCATTAACCTCTTTACAATAACTAGTTCGAAAATTAGAAAGCCTAAAATCATATTAATTTTTCCCAAATTTTAGTCTGCAACATGCAAGCACCAAGTACTTAATTTCTTATATTAAGATTTTTTTTTCCCTTCTGGCACATGCATCAAGTTCGGTAAATGGAGAAAAATATAATGGAAAAAATTGAAGAATGCTCACCGACAAAGTAGTATTGAAATTGGTCATGGCCATACAAATAAAGAGATAAAACTAAATCTGAAAAGAATTAAATGAAAAGATTAAGTTTTACGAACATTATTGAAAACTGAGGGGTCCAATGATAATATATGTGAAAAGTTTGCAAGCTGTAAGACAAGGATATGAGCATTGAGAGCATAGTGGGTCTGGGAATCTAAATAATACATTAGGTCCCAGTAACCGATGTGAAAAGACTGCCCCAAAAAGATTATCTTTTCACAACTCAAATTAGTTCTTCATTCTATTGGGAACTGAAGTACAGAAGAAATCAGGATGATGGTTCAGGTATACAAATCCCATGGCACACAACTTAAGCTCCAGGAATTGCAATTTCTTTTCACTTCTTTTCCATTTTCTATTCCAGGTCTGTTATATTCTTCTCCCACTTCACATCTGGCAACTAAAGTTGAGTCCCACATCAGTTCCCATGTCATGTCATTTTGTGATGCACGGTGATGATAAAGGGCACAGTATCCGGTTCATGTAACACAGTTCCAAAACATAAGACAACAATGTCCTAGAAACAAGAGTTTAACTGTTCTCACCAAATAGAAAAGCAGGATAAGTCGAGCAGTTGGATATCGCCAGAGGAATCTTGTGGCTCTGACAGCCCCGGTATCTAAAAGCTTGGCTGCCTTCTGCAACTGCAAAATTTACAGTATTGCGAGAAAATCCAGCAGGTTCAAGAAAGGATGTTGAGAAAAACAATAAAAAGAAAAGAGAATGACAGCCAACTATACCTGTAAGCTTGCCCCAGCCATATGGCGGTGATGCAAGGGAAGAGGCCTGCAATTGTAGATCATCAGATTTAAATAAAAACACAAATTCAGTAGACAAGAAAAATAAATATTGCATTTCGGAGTTTAGTTCTTTAATCGAGTGATTTGAAGGGAAAAAATAAAAAACTCAATCCAGTTTAAAATTTTCATATCTTCTTCTTTTTTTAAATCTGACTTTAAAGATTATAAAATGTAAAATAAAAAATTCCAAAGAATTTGGAATTATTGAGAAATCTGCTTTTCAAAACAAGAGACAGTTAGCTAGGATTAGGAGAATAGAGGCTAAACCCATATCTACCGGAGAAGAATCAGTTTCATCATAATTGCAACATAATCCAGACCTCTGTACCCACACGTTTGCGGATCTATAGACATTACTGTTTGAATAACCTTTTCTTTTAGCAAGATAAATTTAGAAGTACTCGTACAGAATATATATGAATGACTAAAGGGACCACTTCGAGCACCACAAGTGATGCAGGGAAAATTAGGAGTGCCTACTAATACTTCAAATGCATACCAGAACCCTATTCCATTTTTTCCCTTTTCAGTAGAACATGATAATTTGAGCTATCTTTGGAACACCTTAAACCCTAGAAGTCTATTTTTCTTGAAACTGTCGCTCTCTCTTCATTTATTTATTATACAGCAGTATATGATCTGATGGCAAGAAAATAAACAAGGGCACATACTCGAGTGTTTTCATGTCAGCATCTTCTTCCCAAGAGGATGATGCTCGACGTGAAGCTCTGCTTCTTTCAGCTTCCAACTGCTTTGAACAATAAGTAATATGGTGATTTACACTCCATAGACAAACATATATCATGGTCAATGATAACAAAATTTAGAACTCATAATTGGCCAAGTGTAGACCTGTGCTTCCTGAAGACGTTTTACTTCCTTTTCCAACTGAAACTCAGCTGCAGCCTTTTCACTAGACATGGTTTCCAGCTGCGTTTGCTTGTAATACTGAAAGCCACATTTTATAGTTGGACATCAAACAAGTTGTTGTTGACTGCTAACAGTAATGACAGAGACATGAACATGATAGCTATAACTACCAATAGATCTGTGAGCTCACGGTACCGTTTCTCCAGCTCCATGTGTTCCTGCTCAAAGACAGCCATAATTCTCATGTTTGATTATCGAGCAAAAAGTTAAACATATAAGAATACAGCATACGAAAGAAATTATCTTCAAAAACATCATCATCATAAAAAAATAAAAAAAATGACTTGGTCCCAATAAATAATAGACTATGCAAAACCTTTTTCACCACTCTGTGAGGTTCATGCCACATCTAGCAGATAAAAAACTAGATCTTTAACAGCCACAACATGCCAGGTTAGTTTTAGTTTACCTCGCCCTCTTCTTCTATGTTATACCGACATGCACCACTCTTGCGAACAAGAGTCTCTGCATAAGACATGTCCAACCACCTAAGTTGTTATTCCCTTAAGTTATCTTCAACCTCACTTGTTAGCATATGTTTTGATTCCTTTATAAATTATGTTATGTATTCTAATATGAACATGGATTCATCTTAATCAATCTCGTTTTTCAATGTTCATGTTGTGGACATTTTGACCTTAAACAACACAAAATTTGATAAGTACAGCAGGTCTACTAACTGTTCTAAAAACTGGCCGTTCAACCTAATACAAATCTCCTATAACGTATAATTCCTGTAGCACTTCTAGATTTCATTTAACCTGTCTAATTTATATGCATTACATCCTTCTGAATTCCTCCTTCAATGTTACTTCACTACCCAAAACATAATGTTTTTGGGACAAACATGTAATGATACAATAAAGCACATAAGATAACAATATATAGGGGAGGATAATATTTCCTTTTAGAACTATTTTTACTACTTTGTAATAGAAAAGCAAGCTATTATATACAATTCATAATTTCCAATAGCATTCTCAGTAGTCTGCAGATAATGAAAAACCATACACGTACTTAAACTTTTTAAAACATTAATAAACACGGAAAGCTACCAAACTAACAAAATGGAAAACCTAATGTAACCTACTAGTTATGGAAAAGAAATAAATCATAAATTCTCTTCCTAAAAAAGTAACTAATCTTTTCAAGTGTCTGAGATAATATTTTGTTGAAGACTTCCCAAGATTAGATACTTATTTTAGGGGAAAAAATAGGATTTACGATGAAGGATTTTCTCAGTTTTAATTTGTTTCTGTTAAATTTGAATTACACATTAATCTGCGACCAATAACCTTCTCCCATGATTTTCAAGTTCCATCATTCTGTTGTATGAATACCATTGTTCATTAAACGATGTCAAGTACCACCACCTTACTATTGTGCATTAAGCTGTCTTCAAAGCTACAGCTTACAGTAATAGCTCAAGGACCTCTCTAATAAGGATGGAATTTATTAACTAAAAATTTGCTCATTTCTAACAGCCTAAATTTCAATGTACTATTTTCTATCCTGAGTTACACCTTTAAGGACATGACTTCAAATCTCCCCTAACAAAGATAAATACATCAACAGAAAGAACTTGAAAAACACAAGGCAACTCCTCAGCCTTGTGCTGAGACCCTAAAACATATATCACAACAGAATAAGGTCAGAGTTGAGATATAACTTTATGGACACCCCACAGAAAATATGCTCAAAACAGAGCAATACTAGATCATTTGCGACAGTACAGACTCCTTTTAACTTTTTCTCTTCATCATATTAATAGGATGAATCATCTCTTGGCTTTAGGCCTTGAATTCTATAATTTCTTGCCATCTTATATTCAAAATTCTTTCATTGTCAGAAATATGTAAATAAAACTTAATAAATATTGTCCCAGTTGGGAAAAAAATATGCCAGTGCAGAAATAATACCTGACGAGAGTAGTGTTCAGCATCTCTTTTCATCGCTGCCATTTCAACTCTCATCTTTTGAACTTCAGCCTACAAACGATGGCAAAGAGCTCTTGCATTTAGTAGGGGCACCACCTTAAAGATTTGACTTTATATCTATGAAAATAGAATAAACAAATAGTGGCAGGTTTATAAACAAACTTGCCTCCATTGAGGAAAGCTTGTTCTCAGCCTCTCTCTGACCTTGGCGTGCACGCTCCACTTCCTCTTGCCATGCCTGAACCTTCATATGAAAAACACAAGTAATATAAACAATTTGGAAAAATAATACATTTACTCGCAGACTGCCAAGTCATATCAGGTTTCAATTTGTCCTAGATGAATAATAAAATGATATTATAGCGCACTTGAGATAGTGTTAATACAAGAAAATCATCTTATCTTAACATGTAAAGTGCAAAAGTTGGGAGTCTTCACGGTAGAAGACATGCCACACTTGAAAATTGAAACTACAAGAAAAGTTTGGTTTCAAGATAGATATTGGGGACTGCGTCAATAATGAAATAGGATGAACTAGAGAAAAAAGTACTTGCAATATTTTCAAATGGCATTTCGACCCTGTTTTTATTATGATAAGTTACATGTCTATGTATAGCAGCCATTCATAGAGATCCTTTCAAGGTGTACACTATCAAAAGAACATGGGAATTAAGTCAAACCATCAAACCGATAAAATCCAAATCCCCGTGCTTATAGTAGTGAAGATAAAGCCCCCGTTTAGTCTCCATTAAAATGAGAATTTGGGGGAAAAGGTGTTTTGGAATAGATTTTTTGAAGAATGTGTGGTTAAAAAATAAAGAAAAGTTGTTTATGTGTAAAATTATTTTATGGGAGAATGTGATTGGAAATGAGTTATGGAAAAATGCATTTTTGGAAAAATGGAGCCCAAACAAAGGCATAGCGTGTCCAGAATGTGGAATATTGAATAACACAGGTCAAACGGTAAAGTACAACAATAAAGAAATGACGTAGAATACTTCACAACTCCATCTTCAAGTTGACTCAACCATGGGAAATACTGAGTTTCCAATGAAATTAAGGGAAAGGAACAAAGTTTCAGAATTGCATGGACCTCATACGGTAAAAACAGATTTTGCTCATCACCCAGCTATGTAAACACTTCCCAAAGTTGGATATGTAGTACAACACCATAACATTTTATGTAAAAATCATCGATAATACAATGTGTATAGCTAGCTTAACAGAATCTTGAAATACTCTATGTAGTAGAAAATTCAGTTCACAGTTAGTAAGTTATTAAACCTGAATGGCTTGATTTGCATATTCAGGGGACTTCTTTTGCTCACAGCGAACACGAGCTTCCATATCTTGCAGTTCTTGATTTAACGATGCGCATTCAACCTAGTGCAACATAGTTATTTAATAACACGAGCTTTCACTAAATGCTGTCCTTTTTCTCCTTCGTGTTTTCTTTTTTTGGGTCGGGGTGAGGGTGGACCTTGGTACAGGTGGAGAAAATTGAAGACCATTACCTCAAGCAACACCACCTTCTGCTCAAGCTCTGCAGCCTTTGCAGCCCTTTCATCTGCTGTTCTCTGGACATATAACAGATTCACTTATGGAGATTGTGTAAACAAATGTATATTGCATAAATAATAAATCATTAATGGTAAGAAGATCCTTTGTCAAATAGACTACGTTCTCTCTGATGAGCGTTTCTTCTATCATTAACTGACAGATTTCAGATTATTACATAAAAGCAGCCAAAAAGAAAAAAAAAAAAATCTGCCAAGGGTGAAAAATTCAAGGATTGTGAGCAAGTAGAACAAATTTCAATACTAATACTACTAATACTTGACACAACTTGAAAAATCCTTATCCTATAGGGTTCTGGGGAGTGCTAGTATTCATAATATTGGCAACATGACTGTTCTACGAAAGGAACATGCACTTCATTTGTAAGTGATAAGTGCCTAAGTAAATGTGAATATGGCTTAATTATGTGTAATTTGTGTTCTGTAGGCTAAAAACGATGATCGTGGTGAAAATTTGGAAAAACAAGCAAAAAATGGCTAAAATGAAGCAAAATCAAAGTTTGAGGACTCAAGTACAAATAGTGAAAAGTTGTGTCAATCTCACGATAAAGATTTGAGAGTGTTAGGCATCAACTGGATGAGGAAAGAAACCAAAGAGATGAAATATAGTCGAAATATTATCACATATCAATTTCCAACCAAAAAAGTTATGCTTCAGATTTTGTCTCAGTTTGAGACCCATTTCTGGCATAGAAAACGTTCGAATTTGAAAACTTATATTTTTGGAAGATTTGTAGCCCTTTGAGTCAGTTTCCAACGCATTTTGAATCGCCTCAATCGGATATCGGGAGAGAGATGATCAAAATACTGAAAACCGTCCGACGAAAAAAATTTATGACTATGCGGTCGCCTAGTTTAAAATCCATGCGACCGCATAGAAGGCTTAAGAAAATTTTAGGGGAAAATTTATTATTCTATGCGACCGCATTTAACATAATTATGCGGTCACATAGTGTTTTTCTGGTTGTGAATTTCTGGTTTCCTTATTTCGTTCCAATTCTTCTTATGGAAACCAATATGTGGACATCTATATAAACTACAAAGCCGTCGAAAAATGCGAAGGAGACCTAGAGGACGAAATTTTCAAGATTGGAAAGCATGTAATGAGGCAAAAAACACAAAATTCATCCCCAAAGCGTGAAGATCCAAATCCTTAATTAATTGGGTGAAGTTATTTCTTGATTCCTTTACATGTTTTCTTCTTTCTACTATACTAGGCTAGGTTAATCAGTGCTAGGTGAACAATGAGCCTTGTAATTTGATGTTTTGATCTTTAGTTTTATATATTTGACGCAAAAACCCGTTTTTGAATTATAGAATGATTTATATGAATTAATTGCCTCCATGATTATAGTGCACAATAATTATGTGAGTTTGGTGATTTGTTTCATGTATTCGAGAGAAAGNTGTAATTTGATGTTTTAATCTTTAATTTTATATATTTGACGAAAAAAACGCGTTTTTGAATTATAGAATGATTTATACGAATTAATTGCCTCCATGATTATAGTGCACAATAATTATGTGAGTTTGGTGATTTGTTTCATGTATTCGAGAGAAAGGAAATAAATTCGACATATATAAATCATTATAAGGTCCGATAGGGGATATAAATATACCGCTATGCCTTATTTGAATCTCTAATTGTTCATAAAACCGCATACATTATTGTATATTCACATCCGTCATAAAGATATAGTCGGGTCGTATGCGAGGGTAGGTCCAACATTACTCGAGAGAGATACATAATTGGATTCATGTTGTCAAATTATAAAACTAGGGTAAGAAATAATTATTACTTGGGGATT
>CAIGRN010025466.1:0-19821 GCA_903798345.1 Fraxinus anomala
TTTGGAAGGATATGGGAAATTCAAATGTGTAGTTAAGGACCATTGACTATTTAAATACAATTATTGAAAGAAAAAGATTAATTATTTCTTCTCCTTTTTAGTTAGTGGGGGTACATATTTCATATTTGGCACTATAAGGAGAATTCTCATGCATTCTCTATCTTTAGTTTTAAGTCCCTCGATTAACCTACTATTTACATTTTGGTACGCTTTATTTTTCTCTCATAAGAAAAAGAACAATGTTGAATGTACACTCAAAATTTGACATTCTTTTTGACACTTCATTTTTTTCAAAAAAATTGTTGGCCGAAAAGTGTGTTTTTTAAAACTGTCCAATATGATGTCGTCACGTTACATGATATAAAGAATGATATAAAAAAAAGTGTACATGTACCATGGTAAGAAAAATGAAAATTTACGGCTAATGAATGATGAAGAAAGATTATAATATGTTCTATTTTCTTAATTTTGTTTTAATAGTCTTCATTAGTTGATTATTATAAGGGCATTTTAGTCATAGAATTTTCCCTAGGACTTGTCACTATTTGAACTCTTTAAGAGTTAGTTGTTTGTGATAAAATATAAGAGATTCTTAATTATTTCAATTATTCGACACTTATAAATTAACGATTTTTTATGCACAAATTCTTGGTATTTAACGAATCAACTAGTGTATTGAAGTGCTAATCATCATTAGTTTGTTAAATTGCATCAATTGGTATCAAAGCCAATGTTACCCTCCTGATAATGTCTTAAATACCACGATTGCATGCTTTATGAAATTTGTGAAAAAGATTTAGTAACGAAAATATATAACATGATTGCGATAACAGATGAACGTGTCGGTGTAACAAATTGTTACATTAATAACGAATCGTTAAACTAATGGCTCAACAAGAATTCATGTTTGGCAATTTGGTGGCTTGGGCGAGCGATCCCTACGCGGCCAACGATGGACCATAACGAGATTCCTCCAAGGGACGTGCCCATAAGAAGTGAGCGGTGTGATTTCATCGATAGAGGCTACTGTGAGAGATGATTCTAGATCTCGTTTTAAGTTGGAATTTAGCTTCCTTTTTTTGCTCATTTCAATGTCGACTTGTGGAACGCTAGGGTTAAAGTTACGATAATGCACCCATTTTCAATGAAGAATCTGAAGTCCGCATCTCCATTGACGAATTTGAGGCGAGAGGGAACAATCTGTTTATATATATATTCTTCAGAAAAATAAAATAAAATTGAGGGACTTAATAAATATAAATTTGCAAGTGTTGGGATTCTACGTTTAAGTGTTGGAGGATGTCCTTAAAAAATTAACAATGGAATATTGGTGATAACTATGTAGCCAAGGAGATGTTACGACTTTGTTTGAGCTCCATTTTGTCGAAAAAATAGATTTTGTCATAATGATTTTTTAGAAAATGTGTGGTTAAAAAATATAAAAAAATTTAGATTAACGTGTAAATTATTTTATAGAATGAACGTGCGATTAAAAATAAATTTGTGAAAAAATAAATTTTGAAATAATGAGATACGGATAGGGCACAATTAATGGAATAGAAATTGTGAAATTTAAAAATTACTTAACAAAACTAAAGTTTTATTTTGCTTTCAATCATTTTCATAACTAAATAATTAAATATTTCGTAAACGTCTAATCAAATAGTTAGCTAAAGTCAAAATAAGGCGAATATTTTTCTAATAATAGTCGTTACGCTTTTAGAAAAATTTCTCTCGTTGCGCTCATTCTCCTACTTGAAATGCGAGTATCAATATTCATAAGCAAACCCGACCGTCACAATTTTTTTTATCTTATTTTTTATTAAATCTAATAGTTTCGAATAGCTCAAAATTATAAAAAATATTGATACCCGACCCGACCCGACACGACACATGACGAACAGTGTGAAATCCCGTGCTAGTCTACGCCGCTCCACTGCCCAACTCCTACCTGTAAAACGCACTCACCTATCTTCTTATTGGACTGTATTTCCTTATTGCCTCAAAACGGACCCCACGTAATAAAGTTGCATTAAAGTATCTCAAAATAAATTATTTGGCAAATGCCATTCACCGTTATGCAGTTTAATCTTCAAATTAAAGATAATTTAAATAAATTACTCACATAAGTTTTTTTACTAATTATTTAATTTATCAAAAAATACTAACTAAGTGCCTGTTTGTCAAGGATTTTATTTTCTATTCTCTTTTTGTAAAAGATTTTAAAAAAAATAAAATTACTTTAGGGTGCGTTTAACATGACTTCTACTTTTTATATTAGAGTTTTTCGAGAAAGTTACGTTAATTAGTATTTAAAAATTAATTTTTAAAATAACTTTATGTTCCAAAGGAGGGTCCCACGTTAATTTTTTTAAAAAAATACACGTGGGGCCCCCTTTGTGAGGGACATGTAGAAGCCATGTGAATAATATTATTCATAAAATTAACCAAACGAGTCAAAAAAATATTTGGATTTCAAAAGTTCATTTTGTCTTCTCGAAAGTTATGCAAAATAGGTCTTCAGGGATCTCAAGGCAGTTTTTGAATTCTCAAAAGTCATGTCAAACGATCATCATGTTGACTTTCTCTAAAACTTTTTAATCAGATAAAGTTTTTAGAAAATTATTCAAACATATTCAAAAATAAATTCTTAATATCAGAAGTAGTTTTTTACTTTTTCAAAAATATTACAAAATGAGCCCTAAGGTTATGTTTGACTCTTGTTTATATTTTATAATGAAGCGGGCAGCTGCTGCTACCTACAAGGCAGGCAATAGGTAGGCGATCGTCTACCAGTCTCAAGTTGCTAGCTGCTTGCTTGAAGCAGGCAATTAGGTTGGTTCGTCATCCAAAAATGAGGCCTGACTCGAGCTTTGACCCAGTTATATCGAGCCATGAGTTGAGCCGGTTCAATTTTTTTACGAATCGAGTCGCTGGTTATTCGAATCGACGATTCCGATTGACATCTTTTTATGAAAGGACCTTTTATCGATAAAAATAGTCAAAAATGTCAATTTGAATGTACGACTAAACATGTGGGGGTGCAGTAAGATTTTTCAATTAATACATAATTAGATTATTATAGAAAGTAAATTTAGTTTGAATGACACTTTTGTCATATGTGATTATCAAATTAGATCATTAGAGCAAGTCTATCCTTTGTTGCCCGCCACGAACAGCAATACTACCCTTTGTACATTCCCACAGTGTGCACACGATTAGAGGTTTCCGACAGGCTTCAATCCAATAAATACTCTCACATTTTATTCTTTGTACTATACTGAATATTGAGCACTGTGATATCTTGAAAATTATCTCGGTTTGGTCGTCTTGTTGGATTATAAGCCAATTTTGCTGGAATCTTTTTTGACTTTGGAGTTAAAAGGCAAAAAAGGAACTGTCTGTTTTAAAAACTTTTTTGCTTTATCTTTTGTGTTGATTTGATTTCTCTGTTACTTTTTCTTTTTCTTGATTGAATTGAACTTGAATTTGCTCTATTTAGATCTGTGAATTGTGATACTGTTCTTGAGCATGAAAAGCACATAGGTTTATAGGAAACTCGATTAACTGTAGATGGGTTCTGTCTGTTTATAAGGTTGGAGGTATTTTTCCTTTTCAATTTGAGCATTTGATAGGTATCCATTTAGGTTCTTGAACAAACGAACTATTTCAATTTCTGCTCTGTTTTATGGGTTGATCGAGATTTTTCTTTTTTTTGCCATTGCTACTGAATTTGACACTTGGGTTTTGGATAGTAAGGCTTGAGTTCCCCCCCCCCCCCCCCCCCCCCCCCCCCCCCCCCCCCCCCCCCCCCCCCCCCCCCCCCCCCCCCCCCCCCCCNCCCCCCCCCCCCCCCCCCAAATCTCCCGAATTTTTTAGCATGTTCTGTACTTCTGCATAACCTTATTTGTAATGTTCAGAATGGGAGAATATGATTTATATTTCAATTCAATACTTGGTTTGAGTTATTGGCTATTTGTCTTTTTTCATCGTGGTAGTGTTTAATTACATATATCTTAGGAATTGTGAGCTGTGGCTTTTAGGTTCTTGATGTATTCATATGTTTTCTTGGCTGATTCCGCCTCTGTTTTTGTGGTTTTCTGAAATGTGGATTCGTTGTTTACTCGAGGGCGAGGGCTTTAAATTTCTAATCTTGAACAGTGATGACTGCTTGTAGTACTTATTTCGATTCAGCAACATAGAGTACTACGAGTTTCGATTATAATATTGATATTTGGTTCTTTTTCAGGTTTAATATCTGATTTTTGCCATGGATTCTCCTCAATCTGTTGTGTCACCACTGAAGAGCTCGTCTGTTTTTTCTGAGCCCGAGAAGCAAAACACTAATCTTTTCGTAGAGAATGCCGGCTGCCTATCAAGGGAAACTGTATTTGGAAGGAAAGAAGCCATAACCTCAAACCAAGAGGAATTCCTTGGCATTTTGGAGATTTACATTCACCAGGCTAGTGATATCCAAAACATTTGCATCTACCAAAAGCAAGATGTTTATGCTAAATTTTGCCTCACTAGTGATCCTGAAAGTACAGTCTCCACCAAAATCATTAATGGTGGTGGAAGAAATCCAATNCCAAAAGCAAGATGTTTATGCTAAATTTTGCCTCACTAGTGATCCTGAAAGTACAGTCTCCACCAAAATCATTAATGGTGGTGGAAGAAATCCAATCTTTAATGAGAATCTCCGACTTAATGTTCATAAGGCTTATTCCTCCCTCAAATGTGAGATATGGATGCTAAGCAGGGTAAAGAATTATCTTGAAGATCAATTGCTCGGGTTTGCTTTGGTGCCTTTGTCTGAAGTCCTTCTCAACAATGGGAAGTTAGAAAAAGAATTTTCCCTCTCCTCAACCGATCTCTTCCACTCCCCAGCGGGATTTGTTCAGCTATCCCTCTCTTATGTTGGAGCGTCGCCTGATGTGATTCTAATTCCTGCAATACCCACCTCTGTGGCTACTGATGCAGTCTTGCAGGATAAAAAATTACAAGCATCTGTTCCTGATGACTTTGAAAAAATTGAATTTCCAGATCCTAAAGTAGTGACTGAGAATCATCAAATGGTTTCTGAGTATTTTGGGATGAAATGCAGTGATCAGGACTCCGAGAGTTCAGAAAGCCTGGTTACTTCTGATACTGAAAATCAGATAAGCTCGGATGTAAGAGTTCAACCCGTGGAAAGTTTCTCAACTGACGCTATCAGTTCCGCACTATTCCCTAAGCAAGATTCGCCTCCTAGCAGTGTACCAAGAAATGGAACTCCATCTGCTCCACTTCATCCGAGCTCTGACTCCTCTGAGAACCCTGCAGATTCAAAATCTCCAAACCAGGAATATCTCTCCTTTCCTAAGGATGATCCGAAAGAGAAAAATGATGATGATAGAAATGCTGCAAGTAATGCATCTGGTGACCTGTCAAGAAATGAATTTATAAAGCCTCTTGTGACTGTAAACGTTGAACCAGAGTCAAAGGTGGTGCAGCAAGACATTGTGGATATATACATGAAGAGCATGCATCAGTTTACTGAGTCATTGGCCAAGATGAAGCTTCCTATGGACTACGAAAGTGGGCCAACCAGTTCTGGGAATTCAAGTACGGAACAGAAATCACCAGCATCTAAGAACTCCAGCTCCCGGGTGTTTTATGGGAGTAGGGCTTTCTTCTGAGCATCGATTTGATTGGCTCAGACTCCAGTGGTGATTTTGTTGATTAAAGTTGAGACTGATGCTAGTTGTAACACCAAACGTATTATGTAATATGGTGTTAATTATTGTAAGATGGGAACGATTCAGATGGTGGAAAAGATCTCGACTTGTATTTGTTAAGAGCTTTATTCTGTTAGATATCGTTGTCCCTGACTTTTATTGTCAGACTTTTACTCTTTGCTCTGATTGTAATAACCGTGTTATTTATCAACTTTCCTTCAGTAATGGATCATTGTGACCTTTTCTAGTGTTCACTTGTTCATGTGGTCGAGGAAAAGTTGTGTTTGGAAGAAGTATAAGAGTTTCTTTTGTCTATATAACAACACCCCACAAACCATGGTTTTGTTTGTCCTGAGTTCTTCGCTAGACTTTTCATAGTTGCCCAATGATGGCGTCTTTAGCTAACGGTTATATCTTTCCACATTCTTTGAAAAATTATCGAGGGACTTGATTATGTCTTGTAGCATTAAAGTTGATAGCTGACAACGAAGTTTCAAAATATGAGAGGACTAAATTTAAATGTTCCACGATTTACAAGTTAACACTTTAGATTGGTACTTCAATTATTTTGTTGGTTCGTGTACATATGCCTCCTGCAAACCCAAGCAATCTGGCCGTCAGCCGTCTATCTGACTCGCCATAGTCTAAACTTCTCCGCAATCTCTTTCCAGTTGAACACCTTTGGTCCCGTAAAAAGTCCACCATCCATTGCTGAACCGCTTTAAGATCTTTTTGAATGTCCCTTGAGCCCTTGCTTCTGTTCCTGTTTCCAAATGCAGCAGCCACCAGAGCCCCAGCAGCAGCTGCACCATAAAGAATGAGAGAATCAACCAGGTGTGCCACCTCCCTGCCGAGATCAGGCATCTGATAAACCTCCCATACAGTTCACCTATCAAAGGCACCACAAGAAAGGGGTATAATGGGAATTAAAGGGAAAAGGGCTGTTAGTTAGAATGATGTAATGTTTGTTAGTAGTAAATAAATAGTGAATAGTAGGATATAGAAACCATTCAGCTGAGTAGAAAAAGGCCTGAATCGTGAGGAGAGGGGCAACTCTCAAAACCTGCCTTGCTATCTTTTTTCTCGTTCTGTTGTTTCAATCATTGAAGTTCAATTCAATAAAATTCTCTTTACCCATCTTGTGTGTATTAAATTCAAAGTATTAATTGAATAGTTGAGGCGATTACTTCTTCGTATTACTGCAGATTCTAACATTTTGGTATCAGAGCATTAAAATTCTGGGAGTCGAATGCCAATCACCAGAATGGACAGTCGAATTGAAGCATTGGAAAATTCAGTGGAGCGGATTCCATCCTTGAGTGCGACTATGGTCTAATTGAAAGGATACATTGAACATTTAAATGCGAAAATGGAAAAAATGAATGAGAAACTTGAAGTGAGCCTTGCGATGGGAAGGCGTGAGCTGAACGAAGGGTTTCAAAACCTAGCCAAGATGTTTAAGGAGATGTCCTTAGATCCATCGATGATGACACGAGAAGGGAGTGGAATGAAATCATCAGTGTCTATCGAGAAGCACTCAAATCCGGAGCCCATCACGTTGGAAAAGAGCACTGCCACTTGTGCTGAAGGTAATTATCGCAAGCTGGAATTACCTTTGTTCAATGGAATTGATCCAGATGCATGGATATTCAGGGCTGAAAGATACTTAAGTATGATCAAATTCTCTGATGAAGAGCGAGCAGTGGCTACGGGTGTTTGTATGGAGGGAAATGCTCTGTCCTGGTTTTAGTGGGAGGATGGTAGGGGACCCATACGTAGTTGGACAATCCTCAAACAGCGCTTACTGGAGAGGTTCGGAGATACTCAATATGGAACCATGCATCAGCGATTTTTAGCTATCAAGCAAACAGGAACCGTTGCAGAGTTCAGGGAAATATTTGAAATTATGTCGACACCCCTGAAGAATGTGAGTGAATAGACATTATAAGGGGTCTTCATTAATGGATTGGAGGAAGAAGTGCAGGCTGAAGTGCTGATGGAAACTTGGTTGGCCTATCTCAGATTATGGACATGGCTCAACGGGTGGAGGATAGGAACAGCAGAATCAATAAGGTGAAGGAGAATGATCGACCACGATTTAGGACAGCAATTACTCCTAATCCAGGGCGGACCAAACAACGAACCATTCCATGGAATTTTCCTAGGGGAGCTAATTCTTCAGAGAAGGTGGTGACACATGTGCCGAATACCACTTTTGGGTTCAAGAAACTAACTCAGGCTGAAATCCAATCTAAGAAGGAGAAAGGGATTATGGTTTCGATACGATGGGAAATATACAGTTGGGCATCAATGCCGAAACAAGGAATTACATGTTTTGTTAGTCGATGGAAGATGCAGAACTGGGAGGGGT
Source organism: Fraxinus anomala (assembly GCA_903798345.1). Taxonomy (NCBI): domain Eukaryota; kingdom Viridiplantae; phylum Streptophyta; class Magnoliopsida; order Lamiales; family Oleaceae; genus Fraxinus; species Fraxinus anomala. The sequence goes on from CAIGRN010025466.1 coordinate 8,089, forward strand.
GGAACTCTCCATGAATTTAGTAGTGGGGTTGATGTCGCCTAAAACTATGAAGGTGAAGGGAAAGGTGAATGGGCAAAAGGTAGTGGTATTGATCGATTTCGGTGCTACCAACAACTTCATGTCATGGGAGTTGATTAAGAAGCTTGAGCTACCAATCACAGAAACCCAAGGATATAGGGTGCAAGTAGGTACTGGCTTATCAGTAAAATGTAAAGGGAAGTGCAGGGGGATTGTATTACACCTGCAATCTTTGCTGGTCGTAGATGATTATTTGTCCATAGACTTGGGAAGCTCAGACATAATTTTGGGAATGCAGTGGCTCAGCACTTTGGGTACAGTTCAAGTCAATGGGAAGAAGTTAATAATGAAAATACCCATGGGAGAAAACACTGTTACCTTGAAGGGGGATGAAGGATTGAGTAAATCTTTAATTTCATTAAAATCAATGATCAAAACTTTACAAAGGGAAGGGAAAGGCATGGTAGCGGAGTTATGTGTTGTGCAAGTTGAAGAGCAATCGGTTGACCCAGATATTTCCCAACCCGTCCGGAACTAATTGCAGAATATAAAGCTATTTTTGAGTCACCAACAGGGCTACCTCCGGTGAGAGGCCATGAGCACTCTATTTGTAAATTGGAATAGAGAGAGAGAGAGAATAAAGGTTTTCTTTATTCATATGTATTAATCTTTACAAATCACAATTTATAGAATACAAACAGGAACTAAATAAGGCAACTATTTAAACATGGAATGAAGAAATTATCCTAATTTAAATAAAGCTGTATAATTATACAGAATCAATCTCATATTTTAGAGATTAATTCACGGGATTTCTACATTCTTCCTCAAGTTGGATCGTAAATATTGACCAAGTCCAACTTGCTAATGAAATCCCCAAAGTTCTGTCGTGGTAGTCATTTGGTAAAGATATCTGCAATTTGTTTTTTGGTAGGGACATAGGTCATACATATAATCCCATCTTCAACTTTTTCTTTGACAAAGTGTCTGTCCACTTCTATATGTTTGGTTCGATCATGTTGAATTGGATTGAGGGATATGTTGATAGCCGCCTTGTTATCGCAGTAGATTTTAATTGAAAGTTTTACCATAGCCTGTAATTCTTCCAATAATTGTTTTATCCACAGTCCTTCGCATATTCCATGTGCAACTGCCCTAAACTCCGCTTTGGCACAACTTCTGGCTCCACATTATGCTTCTTGCTTCTCCAAGTTACCAATTTTTCCAGACAAAGGTACAATAACCAGTAGTTGATCTCCTATCCTCTCTAGAACCAGCCCAGTCTGCATCAGTATAGACTTCTATTACTTTCCTTTCATTTTCTTAAAGAATAGTCCATTTCCAGGGGTACCTTTGAGATATCTGAAAATTCTGTATACCGCTTCTAAATGAGCTTCCTTTGGAGAGTGCATATGTTGGCTTACCACACTGACTGCAAATGCAATGTCAGGTCTAGTGTGAGAGAGATAGATTAGTTTACCGAAAAGTCATTGATATCTGTCTTTTTCAACTGATTCTCTCGTGGTTTATTCTTTTCCTCATGTCTTCATTGGTGTGTCACTTGGTTTACATCCAAGCATGCATGTCTCCGTTAGAAGGTAAATGATGTACTTTCGTTGTGAAACACTGATACCTTTTTTTTATCTGGCCATTTCCATTCCCAAGAAGTAACGCATCTGTCCCAAATCCTTTACTTCAAATTCTATGGCTAAGCTTTTCTTAAGTCTCTCAACTTCTACTACATTATCACCAGTCAGTATAATATCATCAATATATACAATTAAGATTGTTTTCATCCCTGTGTCAGATGGTTGGTAGAACATAGTACGATCGATTGTCCTTGCTGATATCCTTGACTTTTCAAGACTTTTGCAAATATGTCAAACCACGCTCTTGGTGACTGTTTGAGGCCATACAGAGATTTCTTGAGTTTACACACCGTATTTTCTTCATTACTTTCACAAAACCCTGGGGGTAGTGTCATGAAGACCTCATCTTCCAATTCTCCATTCAAGAATGCATTCTTAATATCGAGATATTGGAGAGGCCAGTCCAAATTTGCTGCTAGAGATAAAATCACCCGAATAGTATTCAATTTTGCTACAAGGGAAAAGTTTCTGTGTAATCAATGCCGTAAGTCTGTGTATATCCTTTTGCAACAAGACGAGCTTTGTATTGTTCTATAGTCCCATCGGCTTTGTACTTCACGTTAAAGACCCATTTGCAATAGACATGTCTTTTTCCTCTTGGTAACTCTACTATATCCTAAGTTTTATTTTTCTCCAGTGCTCGCATTTCTTCCAAAACTGCTTCTTTCCATTTGGGTATAGCCATGGCCTCCTGAATATTCTTTGGAATTTCAGTGTTATCAAGGTTATGAGAGAAGGTGCAAAATCCTGTAGAAAGATTGTTATAGGAAACAAATTTTGAGATAGGATGAAGAGTATACGACCTAGGCTGTTTTCTGAGAGCAATAGGTAGGTCACTTTCTGAGAATTCTGCATTATTTGAAGGAGTCTCATTTGAATCTGGAACTATCATCGGTTCTAACTCTTTTGAATCTTCGGATGTGAGATCTTTATACATTAATTTTGGCTTCCTCAAGTAAACTAATATCTCCTTGTTAGCTTGTTGTTCTGCATCTCCCCCTGAGTTTAAGTTTTCCTTTGTAGATGGCATGTTAGGACAATGTGGATTGATTGATTCATTATATCGGATAGGTTCGATTTCAGTAGAAAAAATGAGGTCTAAGAATTGATCCTTACCCATGAGCCGATCTTCACTCAAGTTCTCCCCCTGAAGAGAGGATGGTTTAAAGTAAGGGGTTTGTTCGAAAAATGTGATATCCATACTAACAAATACCTTTCTTGTGGATGGATTATAGCACTTGTAGCCCTTTTGGGTAGATAAGTATCCTATGAGGACACATTTAAGTGATAGAGGATCAAACTTCCTCTGAGAACGAGGAAATACATGGACGAAAGCAGTACAACCGAATACTCGGAGAGGTAAGTTCCAATTTAGGCGAGAATTTGGAAAGAATTTCTGAAATATTTGGTGGGGTGATTTGAATGAAATGATTCTGTTTATGAGATACGCCGAGGTTAAGATTGCTTCTCCCAAGAAAATTTCGGCATATTTGTGGTGAATATTAAGGCACGAGCTACCTCGATGAGATGTCTATTTTTCCGTTCAGCAATCCCATTTTGTTGGGAAGTATGGACACAAGAACTTTGATGAACTATTTCCTGTTTTTGGAGAAATTCGTTCAAGGTAGTGTTAAAATATTCTGTGCCATTGTCAGTACGCAAAACTTGATTTTTTGTTTGGAATTGTGTTTGAATCATGGAATGAAAATTTATGAACATAGTTCGAACATTGGACTTTTCTTTAAGCAAGTAAACCCAACATAGTCGAGTGTAATCATCTATAAATGTTATGAATCATTTTTTGTGAGTTTGACTAGGGATGCGTAAGGGACCCCATAAATCGCTGTGAATTAAGGTAAATGGTTTAGATGGTTTGTATGTAGATTGTGGGGGTTACGATGATGTTTTGCTAGTTCACAATGTTCATATTGGAGATTAAAAGGCTTTTTATTAGAAAACATGGAAGGAAATATATGACAAAAATATTGAAAATTTGGACGATCCATTCTAAAATGCCATAACAAAGGTTCACTGTCACTAGAAGAGAAAACAGAGTCACAAGTTGTAATTTGATTTTGATTACACACACCAGCCTCATCAAAGTAGTAAAGCCCATCACATTTCTTAGCACTGTCAATCGCCTTCCCCGATGATAGGTCCTGAAAAATACAATGAGATAAAAGGAATTTAGCTGAGCAGTTGGAGTTTTTTGTTAATTTACTAATTGAAAACAAGTTGCAAGAAATTTTTGGAACATGAAGGACAGACTCCAGTGTTATAAGATTAGAGATTTGAATACTCTCTTTTCCTGCTATCGGTGAGAGTGAGCCGTCTGCAATTTTGACTTTAATATTGCTAGCACATGGTGAATATGTGGAAAAAAGGTGGTAAGAGTTCGTCATGTGATCTGACGCACCTGAATCAACAATCCACGGAGAATGGGTGATAGTGTGTAATGCTCTAAAAAAATTACCTTTGTGGGCTAAAGAGCTTGACGGACTAGGTGACTGAAAACTTGAGAACATTTTGTAGAGCTGCTCTAATTGTTCAGGATTGAATCCATTGCTCTGAGTAGAATCATTTTTTCCGCGATTGGATCAACACATGCTTGATAACCACGATTCCTATTATTTTGGCTCGATTTCCAATCCACCGATTTTCCATGTAGATCCCAACAAATACGCTCTTTATGTCCCAATTTACGATAATAATCACACCAGGGGCATCTCATTTGTTTTGTTCCAGGCCCATTAGCTCCAAACCCATTTCCTTCAATTAATGGGCCCATTTCTTTTGGCCCATTCCATAAGGAAGGATTGAAATTTGATTCCCTGTACATGGACCCAGAATTTTTCAGCAATTTGGCCGATCCATTAGGCCCAATTTCTTTAGAAATTAAAGCTGACCCATTAGGCCCAATTCTTTTAGAAATCAAGGCCGGCCCATTCTTCTTCCTCCATCCCGTCGTTCTTCCCTGTGAGCATAATCTTCCGGCGATTTTCCTCTCTGTGCACTTCAGCAAAGACTTCCCGCGAGGATGGCAGTGGTCGACGGCTCAAGATTCTCCCTCCCACGTCATCCAAGTTTCGATTTAGTCCGGCTAGAAACTCATAGATTATCTCATTTTCCAGCTTCTTTTTGTATCACACGCTGTTGGCCGAACAATCCCACTTTTCATCCGTGTTTTGATCATGTTCTTGCCACAAAGAATTCATCTATAGGTAGTATTCTGTCACATCCTGGTCTCTTTGTCTCGTTTGCCACATTTTGGTTTTGATTTCAAATATTTGGGAAAAATCTTATGTGTCAGAGTATATATCACGAACAGCATTCCATACGTCCTTTACTGTTGGAAGGAAGAGGCATGTTTTCCCAATTGTGGGTTTCATAGAGTTAATCAACCACGTAGTCATCATCGAGTTTTCCGACCTCCATTTCTGCAGAAGGACGACGTCGGTTGAGGTAGGTTGCTGCCTTTCTCCGGTAAGATACCCTAGTTTTCCTTCCCCGTCGAGAATGAGCTTAATTGATTGAGCCCATTCTCGATAATTTTTTCCATTCAATTTTTCCACAGTTAACTGGAATGACGTGTTGTCTATTCCACTGGAGCCCATGGACTGGAGGGATTCTACCTCACTGATTTGAGGCTCGGGTGTCTTTGACTTATTGCTATTTTCTGTTTGTTCTTCCATTGGCAGTTGACGGCTAGGTCAGAAATGACTTAGCTCTGATACCATGTAAATTGGAACAGAGAAAGAATAAAGGTTTTCTTTATTCATATGTAATAATCTTTACAAATCACAATATATAGAATACAAACAAGAACTAAATAAGGCAACTATTTAAACATGGAATGAAGAAATTATCCTAATCTAAATAAGGCTGTATAATTATACAGAATCAATCTCATATTTAAGAGATTAATTCACTGGATTTCTACACTATTACACTAAGGGAAGGAAGCGAACCCATTAGTGCAAGACCTTACAGATACCCCTATGCACAAAATGAGGAAATTGATAAGTTGGTGACTTAAATGTTGGAGGCTGGAATAATTCAAGCAAATATTAGCCCTTTCTCTAGTCCAGTGTTATTAGTGAAGAAGAAGGATGGTGGATGGAGGTTTTGCGTGGATTATAGAGCTCTTAGTCGAGCCACCATACCTAATCGTTTTCCAATTCCTGTTATTGATTAGTTGCTTGATGAATTATACGGTGCCACGATTTTTTCCAAACTAGACTTGAAATCAGGTTACCATCAGATACGGTTGAAGGCCGGAGATGAATACAAATCAGCTTTCAGAACGTATGAAGGGCATTATGAGTTCTTAGTAATGCCTTTTAACCTTACCAATGTCCCCGCAACATTCCAGTCCCTAATGAATAAAGTGTTCAAGAGTTTGTTACTAAAATGCGTGCTGGTATTCTTTGATGATATATTGGTTTACAGCCGTACATTAGAAGCACATTGTGAGCACTTGAGAATGGTGTTAGGTGTTCTGAAGGAGAATGGTGTTAGGTGTTCTGAAGGAGCAGAAGTTGTATGCAAACAAGAAGAAATGTGAATTTGCTTGTACTACATTGGAATATTTGGGACACTTGATTAGTTCACAAGGGGTTCAAGCTGATCCGAAGAAAATCTAGGCAATGCAAATGTGGCCAGCACCTATGAACCTCAAAGAGTTTCAAGGGTTCTTGGGATTAACGGGATACTACATGAGGTTTGTGGAAGGATATGGCTGAACCCATCACCAGACAGCTGAAGAAAGACAGTTTTCAGTGGAACCACGAAGCAGAGTTGGCCTTTCAGAAATTGAAGAATACGATGATGAAGGTTTCGGTTTTGGCCTTGCCAAATTTTTCTCTACCTTTTGTAGTGGTGACTGATGCTTTGGGAATAGGATTGGGGAGGTGTTATCTCAGCAACAAAAACCTATTGCTTATTTCAGCTAGGCATTATCAATAAGAGCTTAACAAAAGTCCATTTATGAGAGGGAACTAATAGCAATAGTGCTAGCCATCCAAAAATGGAGTTACTACCTTCTAGGAAGGAATTTTATAGTGCGCACCGACCAAAAGAGCCTGAAATTTCTGTTAGAGCAGAGGTTGATTTGTGTCGAACACCAAAAGTGGGTCACTAAATTACTTGGCTATGATTTTGAGATTCAATATCGACCGGGCCTAGAGAACAAGGCTGCGGATGCATTGTCCAGACTTTCAGGGACATCTGATTTATCTGTCATGATCGTATCTAAGGTGTTCGATTTCGATATATTACAGGATCAGATATGGTCTGATGAGAGGCTAGCAAGGATTAGGAAGGCGCTACTCAAGGATCCCCTGTCTATTAAAGGATGGTCAGTGGCTGATGGGTGCCTTTTGTACAAATAGAGGCTAGTGTTACTTAGGGGTTCAGTCTTTATTTCCAGAATTCTCCAAGAATTCCACAGCAGCGCATTGGGGAGCCATTTTGGTGTCTTGAAGACTTACAAACGAATAGCCAGGGAATTGTTTTGGACTAGGATGAAGAAGGATATTCAGAATTTTGTAGGGACTTGTTCAGTTTGCCAACGAAACAAGTATATGGCTTTATCCTCTGCGAGGTTGCTACAGCCATTGCCCATACCGAAAGCTATTTGGGAGGATATAACGATGGATTTTTTCGAAGGGTTGTCAAAATCTTGAAGTTGGGATACTATATTTGTGGTAGTGGATCAACTTAGCAAGTATGCACATTTTATGACACTGAAGCACCCTTTTACCGCAAAGACTGTGGCTGAACTCTTTATTCAAGGAGTGGTCAGATTGTATGGGTTTCCTCGTTCCATAGTGTTGGACAGAGACAAGGTTTTTCTCAGCCTATTCTGGACTAAACTCTTCCGGCTCCAAGGTACTTATCTTCGTCGAGGCACAACTTATCATCCACAAACGGATGGGCAAACGGAGGTGGTGAATCGTTGTTTGGAAACTTATTTACGGTGTTTTGTAAAGGAACATCCCCATTCTTGATCAGATTGGATTCCTTGGACTGAGTTTTGGTATAACACATATTTTCACACTTCTACTAAGACCACTCCTTTTAAGATTGTGTATGGGAGGGATCCTCCTCCGATCATACTCTATGGTACTCAACACACTCCGCAGGCTGACCTTGATTTGCAGTTACAATAGCAAGATGAGATGATTGGGGTGCTGCAGTTACAGCTCGAGAAGGCGCAATCCTGGATGAAGAAAGTGGCAGGCATGGGAAGGAGGGCAGTTCAGTTTCAAAAAGGAGATCTAGTTTACCTTAAACTTCAACCATGCCGACATAAATCCTTGGCTAAACGAGCGAATGAGAAGTTATCACCTAGATCCTTTGGTCCCTATCCCATCCTTCAGAAAATAGGGGCAGTGGCTTACAAACTCCAACTTCCAGATGAGGCCAACATACATCTGGTGTTCCTGTTTCACAATTAAGGAAGGCAGTGGGCTCTACAACTTCCATCTAACCTCTTCCCACACTTCTCAGTTCGAAATTAGAATGGATGGTGCAACTTGCTGGAGTGTTGGGGATCAGACCAGCAAATGATTCATTTAGTACAGGGCTGGATGTGTTTATTCAATGGCAGGACCTTCCATCTTTCGAAGCATCTTGGGAACCATTTGAGCTGATCAATTCTCAGTTTCCAGAATCCTACCTTGGGGACAAGGTGCTCGCGTTGGCGGGGGATATTGGTAACCTCCCATACGGTTCACCTATCAAAGGCGCCATAAGAAAGGGGTATAATGGGAATTAAAGGGAAAAGGTTTGTTAGTTAGAATGATGTAATGTTTGTTAGTAGTAAATAAATAGTAGGATCTAGAAGCCATTCAGCTGAGCAGAAAAGAGTTTGAATCGTGAGGAGAGGGGAAGCTCTCAAAACCTGCCTTGCTATCTTTTTTCTCGTTCTGTAGTTTCAATCATTGAAGTTCAATTCAATAAAATTCTCTTTACCCATCCCGTGTGTACTAAATTCAACTACACATAAGTATTAATTGAATAGTTGAGGTGATTACTTCTTCGTATTACTGCAGATTCTAACAATATCCTTTCTCCCATCCATGTTGCTAAATGGATTCCAATCTTAAGGGCAAATGTTAAAAGTTTCATGAACTTTTTCATATATGGAGCAAGGCATTTCACCGTGATGTTATCTACTTGCACTAGTTCACAACCAACCTGATCTTCAACCACGTGTATTTCTCGGTATTCACATAAAATATGCCGCCGGAGTACAGTCATGTCTGAAATCATGGTGGTCACTAATCTCCTCGAGTCGTTCTGACAAAATAGAACACATTTGGTACTTTCTTTCTTCAAGTTGAACTTTGAAATTCACGAGGTAGTTCACTTTGTTATGCAGTTCGATCAGAAGCTTGTGTTCATTATATTTCAGGCCTTGAATTTCTTGCTTTATATCTCTGATTTCTTGTTCAATGATCTTTAGTCTCTGTAGAACTGTTTCAACACCCTTGGCTATCCCAGTAAACGTTGGATCAATCCAACCATCTATTTCTTCACTGCTAGTTGAAGGATGCTCTGGATTGCTTTCCAGTGTAACTTAAAGTTCTACAGCAAGGTTACGTAGGTCATGGTACCTGTAGTGAAGTACTTCTCGGAAGTCATCATCTGATAAACAATCTGAGCAAAATAAAAATCAGATCCTGGAATAGGGCTGCCAGAATCCATCATTGGTTCCATGTGTGCTGATAATCATAAATGATGTCTACATGAACTAGGAGCAGTGCTTGTTTCAATTACTGCAGATCAACATATTGATTTTTCCTGTAGCTTGAGGTGTTAGATTTTTAACACATTTTGGGTGAAGAACATTTTCAATCAGAGTAATCCCATGACAGAGGCTCTGGATTGCAGGTATTATGAGCTGTGGGAAGAGTTTTAAGTGTTTTCCTTAGCTGTTTGGTCGAGCACGCAAGTACATCAATGTAATAACCCAGTTGTCCACCAAGCTCCATGTGAATGTAGATGCCATTTATGCATATATAGATCAGATACTTCTCAATGTTGTATGATGCTCCGTGTTGATTTTTTAACCCCATGATTTTGTAGTGCAAATGTACCTTGGTGTTAGCGAACTCAGATTCTAACTCAAGAATTTGAACCATCTCGTCAAAAGCCAACTTATTAAAAGCTTAAGATTTAGCATTTCATGAATTTAGCAAAACATATAACATACATGGCAAGAAGGAATGATATAGAAGGGCTTGCTTGTAAACGGGGAAAGAAGCCTGGCGTGAGAAACATGTGGCTCGAATCATCCAAATCAAGATGTCTCCCTACATAAATGCAATTAAAAGTGTTCACCTGCCTCCTCCGAAAGGTTAGTAGGGGTGATTTGGGGTCTTACGGATCTTGATCATAACAGAGTTCCAGTTTCAGCGTCATTTTTACAAGATCGCTGGAGCTTATGTCTTGAAAACATTTGATCCCATCCCAGGAATGTGACTGTGCAAACTTCCAGCCATACTCTTCTTTGTGAAGGAAAATCCCTTGAGAAACCTTAATTCCGGGCTCAGAAAACAACCAAACGAACACCACACTACCAGGCTTGACCCAAAACTTTTACACCTTGTTTGCTCCAAGTTTCATCCCGACAAAGGAGATATGGTGATGGTGATTGCAAGCCCACAAAGTGAAGAAAGAGAAGAGAATAACAATGATTGGAACTCACCAAGAAATCTACCTATGCAAACTCGGCTGCCTCTCTCTCGACTCCCCTCTTCTCTACTCTCTTGCACACACTTTACACACACAAAAAACTACGGGGAATGGGAGAATATAAATGGATCAATTAGGTTACTTGATTTTGGGCCAAACACTCATCCAAAATGGGCCAAAGACCACTAAATGGGCTACCAAATAATTCCCACAACTAACCATAAATGGGCTAACAACATAATCATCCAAACTCAAACTTGGGCCATCCAAAAGTATAGATCGTTTCCGATTCGAGCCAAATCTATGGTGTCGCTAAATAATCCGACAACTGTTTTACATTATCATTTGGATTGGATTTATTGGGTATCAAAACCCAACAAATCTCCACATTGATTCCTAATACATCTGCAAGCAAACAAAACAACCAGGATTTATTGGGTATCAAAACCCAACAAATCTCCACCTTGATTCCCAATAAATCTGCAAGCAAACAAAACACACAGTTTATACTTGCACAATCAAGGTAACCAATAAAATTGGTATCACAGACCTTACCTCGTGTTTCCAACCTGAAATACAAACCATACATGTTCCATATACTCACCAAGGCTAAGGTCACAAACACCCAAGTAGAAGCAGATAATCACAGCAATCAATCAAGAGCAAATAAACATGTGATGGAGATATCATATATAGGATAACACATAGATTTTTTCTAAATATGTTCACATAGAACAACAGATTAACACCAAGTTAATCAACATGCCAACACATATGCAACAAATCCATAAATGATCTCACAAAGAAGATCTCACCATACTTATCCTATCACATTCCGTATTGCTCACACCTCGAGAACACATATCTCACCTCATCGCCCACCATGCTCACCAGACTAATTACTCAACATATGCCTAACTGGTAAGCCGCAATAGATCCTAAGTCTTTGGAATAATCCTCTATTACCACATCACTTCTCCCAACCTAAGTGGATAATAGGTCTTCATCTAACAGAAATGATAAAAGTGTCTCTCTCGCACTCCACCTGATCAGGGTCTCTTCACAGATAAAAAATTTCAACATTTGATCGCATCTCCACTCGTGATCCAAATGTCATACTCCACATCCTTGGTACAAACTACTAATGTACCCCTAGGCATCTATACTTCATCTTACCAAAAGACATACCACACACTGCTAATACATCCCAAACCCACTATGGCAAATCAACACCTTTTAGCGACCACAAAGGTTAGGGCTCAATTTAAATTGACCCACGCACTACACGGTTACTCTATCACCAATGCTCTAACAAATCCACAAAGAATTCATCCTACAAAAGGAAAGGTGAATGTGGCACTCACAA
>CAIGRN010025468.1:0-16970 GCA_903798345.1 Fraxinus anomala
ATGGAAACTTTCATTTTATCAATTATGGAAACCTTTCTTTTATTAATTATGAAAACTTTCCTTTTATTCATTTATACCAAAAAACAAAAAAATAATTAACATATATACATACCATAATTAAAAAAGATTAAATGGGACTCATTTGAATGACCACCATACAAATTGAATGAATCACGATGAATTTCGCTAAAAACAAAATGTGAAAAGGTGAAAATTTACTCAGCATAAATTGGAAAAAGGGCAGAAGAAAATCTGGAAAGGAAGACTTTCATTCTGCTCGTGTACTCTCAAGAAAAACTAATCTGTGATTCTCGAAGTCGACAATGGAGAAGAACTTCAAGGTTTGCGTAACTGGAGCTTCAGGCTATATCGGTTCTTTTCTCGTTAAGGAATTGTTACACAGAGGCTATACAGTTCACGCAACACTCAGGAATCTAGGTCTCTCTTTCTCTCTCTCTCTCTCTGCAGTATTGAGTTTTGAAATTTCACCATAAAGCTCTACACTTGTTTAGAGGAGTAGTTTTAGTTTTGATTATTGTTTTTTATCTTTATTTGTGTGCAAGATGGCTGTTATCTCTACAAAGTTGATCGCTATTTTTGTTCTTAAAGTCAACGTGGGATTTTCACCCGGAATAAGTAGTACCTGTTTATATTGTTAGTGATTTCCTTAGAACCTAGGCTTGTGTGTTATCGTCCTTTTGGACATATTGGCGGATATTAAAATTAAATTTTTAGCAGATTGTGATAAAAGTTTTTCAAATGTGTGGTTGAAAAGTTGGGGGCCATGAAAGATGTGGTTAATATTGATTGTTTGACTTTGACTTAGATTAAAATCTGATTTTAATCCGAAACAAACATGCCTAATTGGCTAGAGAGTTTGGTGACGATGGATCATTATGATACTTAGGTTATTGACTTGCACCTTAGGTCATCATTGGTTTTTACGGGTAGTGTTGTCACTTGATGGTGAACACATTTTCAGTCGTGTTATGATTATATTTCTAGATGGTGTTTTCCATAGGCCGAACTATGTGGGTTGGAACTTGGGTAGACCTTCCGTGGTATCCTGTTTGATTCGGATAACAAGGCTCTTTTGACGAGTTTAAAATGGGCTCCTAAGTGATTAGATCGGCACCAACAACGGTAATGGAAATTAGGTTGTGTTTGATAAGCCTTTATTTCCATGGAACTTGGAAAATGAATTCCATTTTCTTGGTTTTTGTGTGTTTGATAGGGTAAATTTTGCCAAGAACACGCGCCTATTTTCCTCCAAAATGATTTTGGTGGGAAAAGCTTTTCTAGTTGCTGCTGCCGGTTTTTTTTTTTTTTGGCAATGAAAACAAATTTCATAATTAGTTGTAAACAAATTTTTCACTTTAATAGACAATTTTCATGTAAAATAAGGTCAAACGAACTCTAAACTTTGATTAATGAAATGTTTTTTTAGGAAATTTTTTTTTTCGTTTTCTTTTTTCTTTTTTTTAAAACAAACACTAAACTTTGATGAAAAAATGATTTTCTTGAAAAAAAAAATTTTTTTTTTACTTTTTGGCAATGGAAACAAATTTTATAACTAATTGTGGAAAAAATTATCACTTTAATGGACAATTTTCATGTAAAACAAAGCCAAACAAACACGAAATTTAAAAATTCTTCGGATAGAAAATTATAACAATCAAACACACTTAATTAACAATTTCCTGCAAAACAATTTATAGGCAATTACTTTCCCTAGAATTCCTTTTCTTTCCACCCATTTTTCATCCTTACAATCAAACGGACACTTAGGGAATTTGTACAGAAAAGTTATACAGTGTATGTGAAATTAGCTTTGGTTCATAGTTCTAAACATATATGATGGATCAAACATTTCTCTCAAATGTTACTTGATTGCTGTGAAAATTGAACTCCAGGTGAACCCCCAAAAGTGGGGCTTCTCAAGGGTCTTCCTCATGCTGAAACAAGGCTAAAATTGTTCGAGGCAGATATATATGATCATGATTCGTTTGCATTGGCAATTCAAGACTGTCAAGCTGTTATCCATTTGGCAACTCCATTGCAACATAACGCGCACAACTCTCAGGTTTGAATCTTCCCTTTAATCAAGGTCATAATCCACTGATTGAGCTACTTTTCCAATCTCTTTGGAGCTCAGTTTTTATTGAATTCTTTAAATTATTGCGTTTTATGCAGTACAAAAATACTTCCGAGGCCGCAGTAGCAGGGGTGAAGAGCATCGTGCAGTCCTGCATAAGATCAGAATCAGTGAAGAGACTCGTCTACACTGCCTCTGTGGTAGCCGCGTCAGCACTAAACAACGATGGCTCTGGCTTTAAGGATTCAATAGACGAAACTTGTTGGACTCCTCTCAATCTCTCATTTTCTTACAGCGATGACTTTCTCCATGTATGTTTGTAATCTCTTGATGGTGGTCTATTTCTCTTGGATGTTATGTAACTCAATATTTTGTTTTTAACAAAGAGTAAAAAGCATCTGATTTCGTTGTGGCCCTTGTCTTTATATTCCTAGCGAGGGGAATAGGATGGCCCACAAGCTAGCTTCCTAAATTGCTTCCGTTCGTTTGTACTCGTTGTATTCCACGTTGTGTGATTGGTGATATTAAATAATTAAATTTATCTTTTTGCTTCGAAAATAAAGAAAGGTCAGCGGTGTATCCGGATGTGATATTCTTTTCAAGTTTAATGAATTCGTCTCTGATATTTCAGGATTATGTAAATTCCAAGACATTGGCGGAAAAAGAAGCGTTGAGTTTCAATGGAAAGGGTATAGAGGTAGTAAGTCTTGCTTGTGGTCTTGTGGGAGGGGATACTATTCAATCGTTTATGGCTGAAAGCATGGGTGTCCTTATATCACAACTCACAAATGACAGTACAAGGTATCGACTTCTGAGGTTTTTGGAGGAATTGCTCGGAAAATTACCAATATTGCATATCCAAGACGCGGTTGAAGCCCATATCTTCTGCATGGAGAATCCACATATCAATGGAAGATTCCTATGCGCCAGCGATTTCTTAAAAACAGCTGATATTGCGTCTCATGTCCAGAAATGTTACCCGGAAATCAGAATCTCTCAAGAGTAAGAATTTCAACTTTTTTCGTGGTTTCTTCTTTTGTCAAGGCTTCAAAACTTTATTTCTTTGACCCCAACTGAAGTCTGGCAGAACTTTCGCCTGGAAGTGTCGTCTCTACCAAACAGTACCTTTATACATGGATATTAGGCTAAAACAAGGCTACACCAGACATCGACGACATTGAGCCACTACGAACTCACAATTCTAATTGGTATAGAGATTACAAAAGTTTCATTTTGACCATTTTATTTCAGGTTCATTGAAGATACAAAGAGAGAAACTGGATGGGGCTCAAAGAAGCTGGAGGAAATGGGATTCCAGTACAGATATGATCTTGAGAAAATAGTAGAGAGCAGTCTTCACTGTGCCAGGAGGATGGGATGGGAAATTATTTAATACGTGAACGATATATGTAATTAATTGAGTATGAAGACTATCTTAAAGTTAAGTCTAAAATTAAAGTATCTAATAAAAAATTAAGTAAGAGAAAATTTCATAATTAAGAGATTTAATTTTACCAATTTTCAATTTAAGAGATAAAGTTTAAAATTTCAAATTTCAAATTTCAAATTTTTTAAAGTTTAAAATTTCAAATCTCAGATTTTTTTTTTAAATTTTATTTAAAAATTAATTAATTAAACAGATATTTTATTAATTAAATATATTAAGCTCACAATTCCATATAATTTGGTCACATTATTAATTTGTCACAAATCACAAATTTATATGTCACAAATTATTTTACAGTCACAATTCAAAAATTTTATACGTCACAATTTGTTCATCGATCACAAATCAAAAAATTTATAAGTCACAAATTATTTTACGATCACAAATCAAAAATTCTATATGTAACAAATTATTTTACGGTTATAATTCAAAAATTTTAAAAGTCACAATTTGTTCATCGATCACAAATAAAAAAAATTATAAGTCACAACTTATTCATCGATCACAAATCACAAATATTATAAATCACAACTCTAGACAGTCACAAATGTCAAATTATCGATCATAAATTAACAATTTTTTATGCACGCATTATTTTTTGTCGCAATTTATATTTTTAATTGGTCACATATTGTTTATCGGTCACAAATTAATGAATTTAATGGTCACAAACGATCAAATAATATGTGACAATCACCAACACTTGTGATCATCACCTTACCATTGCCACCAACAACATGACAATCGAACCCCTATCGTCGGAACCATTACCACCACAATCGAAAAAAATATCCAACCCTACCATAATCGCCGTCGACCACCTCCAACAAATTTTCAACTTCAAATCCACCAACACCACCACCTCATCACCACAACCACCAACAAAATCACCGTCACCACCGCACCAACAAGATCTAATATCGTTGCCCAAACACCATAACGCCTCCCAAAAATCAATAAAATTATCGCCCAACCACCACCGCACCACCCACAGTACACCACCACTACCACCATCTCCTCTATCTCCATTTACACCACCCCACCAAAAAATTCACAAACTCGTCGTCGCCACCATCACAGCATACTATCATTGTCTGCACCGCCAACACCTCAAAACCCGCAACAAAACATGTCGAATAATCATTACAAAAACCACCGCTCAGCACCGCAAAATCACCACAGAAACCTCCACAAGCAGCGCTGTCATCCGTATCACTACAGAAAAGTCCAAATTGCCACTGTGAGCCACAACACCGGAGAAAAGTTTAGATCCACAAGTGGCACTGTGACTAGGAAAAACCACTAAGGCGCATCGCATCATCGCGCCTCAACTCCGCTGTGCAAAGCTGATTTTGCTCTGTAACGCCACGCCGCAACTCCACCGGCGCTGTGACCATCCGATAGCGCATCCACTTAGGCGAATCGGCAGAGCTGAGCATCCACTGCGGCAAAGAGCTGAGCATCCACTGAGATGAAGCAGCGGTTGTGCCTACACGCCGGAGTTGTGTTGCCGGGGAAGAGTAGGGAAATTAAAGAAAGGGAAATTAGGGTTTGAGGTAAACGAAGGTAGGTTAGGTGGGTTAATTTGAATTTGGGTGGGTTGGGGTGTTTTTAGATTTATTTTATAATATCATTGTTAATATTTAAAAATTATGTTATTATCTGATTTTTGTATTAAAAAACTTTACATCTGAATTTTGAAATTGAAACTTAAAAAATCTGGTTAGGTGTAATTTCCACATTAAGTAATCCGGCTTTAGGCATCTAAATAAAATGTGGGGCAGATTATATGTGTAGAGATCGGATTCATTATCGTTTGTATTTGATGATGAGCCAAATACATATGGAACTATATATATAGAGAGTTATGATCTCCGATTCATATGCGAATTTCTCATTCTTGGTGTATCCCACCAACACAAGAATACAAGAGAAAGCATATTGAAAAGAAAGATTCATAAACCCACAATCAAAAATCAAGAAGAAAGTTTACAGCAATTAAATTGAAGAACAAGGAATCAAGATTTGAAGATCAAGATTTATTACTCAAGATACAAATCAATGGATCAATGTATGTTCCACGTTAATTAAATTTTTTGATGATTTAACATGAAGATCATGACAATTATGTAAAATTTATAAAGTTTAAGTTTTATGAAAAATTTCAACATGGGAATCACACCTCGGAAATTTATTTAATTCCACTGTACTACAAAAATGTGTGCAAAAGATTAAACTTTGTTGCTCAATTAAAAAGTTTATTTGTCGAACATTTAATCGGGAAAATAATTATTTCAGTACCAAAGCATGCAATTCTCTTGGTTTCGAAAAGCTTGTAATTCGGTTAAAAATAAGCAAATACAGAATGATTCCAGATTATCTACTGTTGGATAGGTTTTTGCTGGGTTTTTTTTTTTTTTTTTTTTTTTTTTATTTTTTTTTTTTTTTTTTTTTTTTTTTTGTTTTTATTTTGTTTTTTTTTTGATTCAATTTTTTTTTTTTGAAATAAAATATTTTTTATTTTTCATAAATTGTTTGTATTAATTTGAACTTTTATTTGTTCATGGATTGATTTAATATAATAAATAGAGTGCTTAAGTTGTCAAGCATGAAAAAATTAGGCCCCTATTTGGTGAAAACTAAAATCTAGATTTTAATCTAAATTAAAGTCAACCATTGATTTCAAACACATATTTTATGGGTTTATGACTGTTTAACCACACATTTCATCAATTTTTATCAAAATTACTGAAATTTTGATTTTAATCTCCATCAAAGTGGGCTAGATTTATCATTCGATCTAATTTTTATTGTCCAAGACCTGTAAATAAAGACACACACTTTACTTTGATGATATTATCTTAAGTTTATTAAACCTCATCTTTGATTTTAATTATAAAGATTGAGTTTACATTTTTTTGAATGTGTTGGATTGAAATTTAATTCTGAAATTGACCACGTAAATTTAGTTTCACCTTAATGTTGTACGCATGACCTTAATTCCGAGCGGGTAATGAACTTTGAATATTAAATTGAAGTTTTTTGAGGTATCAATGCGTGAGTTGAAATTGTTGATAAATACCTTGGTGCCTTGGGAATTAAAATAAAATAACATGAAATATTTGCGATGTGGAATATCGGAACAATCATGACCTCAAAGGTCTTTTTAGTGGAAATTTAAATCTGAGCTCAATAATTCGACATTGGTTATTAAATGAGTATAGCAGTGTGATTCTTTGGCACTGTAAAATAGAAAACGAGATGCGAGGATTTATATATATTTGAAAAGTGAATTGTTGGTCATTTAATTTTGTTCCAATATTGACATGATCTACGTTATAATGCATAAGAACATTAAATAAGATGATATAATTATTGTTTATATGTAGCTTAAATAATTTCAATTGGACCGAGGGTGCAAACTCGTTCTTTTGGTAAAATAGAACAGGATTAAGAAATTATATTGATCGATTGATCAAGATTTGATTGAGTTAAGATTTAATTTATTGGAGCTTAGTTTAATTGGATCCGATTAAGTTTGGTGGCTTCAAAATAAGAATCAACTGTACGAAAACGCGTCGCGTGTCCACGCTTGTGCCATTTGTATATGGAAATCTCTTGATTTGAATTAGAACTAAAAGGAAGATTCCTTTTAGTATATGGATGTTTCCATATCTAAATTATGTTCGGATTGTAAGAAGGTATACATACATACATATATATATGGATTTTGCTTGCTATATATATATATCAAGATTTACATAATGGATTACATAATGTCACGTGATGCTCTGCCATTTATCAGTTTAAAAAACAATCAATTTTTTTATACAATCTTTTCCCTCCACATCATTTTCGGTAACCGTTTAGGTACACTTTTTCGTGTACAAGTAGCAAATTCTATATATTGAGGTTCAATTAAGATTTTTTATTATTGTGTCCACACACATGAAAAAAGCTCTTGAAGGGAGGATCAAGACGATCAAAGTGAAATGAATCTTTTGTAAAGCACATGCTACAAGAGTAATTCCTCTAACAAAACCATGTGTTTATTATTCTAACAAAAGCATTATATTCTTGTTAATACACGCTTTAATTAAATTCCACTTTTCTAACACTTGCACCATAGGAGACTCAAATTCCCCAAGCCATTGTAGCCATCTACCTACTTATATAAACATATTTCAACTGAGTGCAGGATGGGATCCACAAGTACAGAAGCACTTTATTGCAGCAAATATTTGACTCCTGGCTACCATTCATGCTCTTTGCTGAGTTTATGAATCTGTGCTTTGAAGTCAAAAGTAGTCGAGGGTGAAACTAGGATCCAACTCCACCGGATCAGCTGTGAAATCCCAGTCTCTGAACAGGGAATTGGTGACTGAAGTTGGAGTCGAAACGATATTAGTAAAATCTGATTCTGGGCTTTGCAAGTTGCAATCAACCCAGAAGTCGTCCATCTGGCATAGTGATTCCGATAAATAGTTACAGTCAGATGTTGCTGGGGATACAAATGGATACGTAGAACTTTCTGTGAAATTGCTTTCCTTGGCAGGCTCTAAAAGGAATTTAGTTTCCAAATTGTCTGATATAATTGGAGTCGAAGGAAAGGAGAAGGAAGGAACTATTTCCTCCTTAGGATTCAAATCTGGAGTTTCAACTTTAATGCCTGGTCTATGATTGCTGTCTTCTTCCTTTACATTATAATCTTCTTTGTTGTGTTTTAGCCTTTCTTGAATACAAGTGTGCCTTCCTCTATAGTTGACCTCAAACATTGAGGGGTCCTCATCTGATTTCTGGACATGTTTCGTGGCCAAACATCCTTGTGTATGGCGATGAGTGCATCTGTAATATGCCCTGTAATAACATACACCTGATTAGATCCGGACCGATTGGTTCTGAAATTCCTTAATATGTATGAAATGTTAAGAACCCTTTCACACCATACATATCGAACATAGTTTACCAGTTATATGTTAATCTTCAAGAAACGAAAATTGGCAACAAGGGTACCCTATTGATGTCTAATTTTTTTGTCCGTTCTTCATTCCTGAGGTATTTAACTCATATCTATCATAAGTCACGAGGCAAGTGACTATACTTCTCCAACTTGGTAAGTTCAAGGACAGTGTATTTAAGAGTAGTTGGCATGTCAAAACAGGTGAGGGAATTGCAAATTCGTTGAGAAGTCAGAAGGCAGAAACATTCAAGTGACTTCAATTTTGGACAACAACTCAAATCTCAACCTCAAAGTCAAATCCTCAGACCATTAGACTATTCTTAAATCCCACCTTCCTCGAGTTTTTCCTCCCACTTGTTCAATGAACCTTAAATTGTACTTCGTCATGTCATGAATTGACGAGTTATTAGACTTGGTACGATAAGGGACAAACGTATCATATACCGTTGTTTCTTGATAATGTTTAATCATATCCAATTTAACATAATTAATATCTCATAATTGTACTATCTAGGCATGTTTTGGTGCTGGACCAGATTACACGAGACAATGAACACGATTTTAACTCCTTTTTTTAGATATGCGCGAAAAAACCGCTAACAATAGGCTACTTTCTAGACAAGATACAAACATAAAATCCTCACCTTGGAAAACTAGCACCTAAAATATCTTTCTGCCCATATTTTCTCCAGTTATATCCATCATCAGGAGGACCTTCCTGTCCAGTCACGGAGCAAACACGAACTTCTTCACTCCATTTAGGCAATATCTTTCTGTAAATTCAAAAAGATAACCCAAATGAATAAAGATCAGTTTAACCCATGTTTGGCTAAGCCTAAAAGTTATCTGAAAAAGTGACTTTTTAAAACTATTTAGCAATCGAAAGCTTAAAAAAGCAACTTATACTGCTTTTTAAATTTAACCGAACTTCTCAAAATTGGTAATAAATGGGCTAAATGATACCTTTTCTTGAATACATCTCTTTGGTTTTGCTCCTTAGAGAAGCCCTCACTGATAGGTTTACCAACAAGGGAATTAGGTGACTTCAAAATGGCTGCAGAAACTTGCGAAGTTTCTTCCAGAATAGCCACACAATTTAGCAATGAAAGAGCATTTTCATAGGAAGAAAGTATTTTCTCCACTAAAAACCCGCAGGCCTCGCGCGAATTTGCCGGATAAAGTTGGTTTTTAAGCTGGTTTGCCAGTTCCCTACCTTGAGTTAACTCACTGATAACAGTCTTGCATTCCAAACTACCAATTTTTTCCATTTCTTGAGGTTTTCAATTGTGGAGGGCTGATTAAGGCCAAGAACATACAATCTGGTAAAAGGGATACAAGTGATTTAAATCAAGATCATGCCCAGATAATAAAAATCAGAACTAAACGTGAAATTAAGTTTCAGAATCAGAAAGCAACCAAGAATGAGCTCAAATGGACAAAAGGGTATCGGAATCAGTAGCTTAAAAAAAGAAAAAAAATGGCTCAAAAGGGAGAAAGTCCAATTTAAAACCGATACTAGAAACAGAGAAAAATTCCCACATACCAAGAACAGAACTTCACAATAAAATATAGCAAAATGTCATGAAATTGAATCTCTGAGCTCAAATGGAAAAGGGGAATCTGGTTTAGTTGTTTTAATGATCACAACTGGCTTCAAAAAGAGGAAAATTCTAAGCTGAAAAACCCCTGTTCAAGAAACTCAAACTTGGAGAGTGGCAGAGAATTGTGAAGATCTAAAGATGTGTGTAGTGATGCAGTGGCAAGGAAAGAGGGGGGGGATATAAATAAGAAAAGTTGTGGAAAAGAGGAGATTTTTTGACTGGGAAAAGGGGGACTTGGAGAATATACAAGTTTAGAACGGGAAGAGATTGTAATTCCCAATTGCTGACCATTTCAATGTGGCCTAATTTCGAATCAACAGTGTCATCTTTTACATCATTATTTATATTGTATCACGCAGTAACATATCATTGGACAATTTAATAAAACACTTTTTTCATCTACAATTTTTTAAAAACAAAAAGATGTCAAGGTTGATATAAGAGAATAAATGTACTTTACCTATATTGACTTGGAATTTGTTTGGCATAATTTTTGTTTTTTTATAGAACTTTCTAATGAAATTAACTTAAATTGAGTTTAGAAATTAGTTATTAAAAAAACTATCTCAAAAAAGTCACATTGTACCAACTTTATCTAAAAATTCTTTAATTAGAAGAAACGCAATAAAATTAACAAGATCAGATCCAAAAGCAACTTTTGAATTTCAAATTTTTTTTTTTTTTGAATTCTCAAAAATCATATCAAATATATGCTTCATTTAATGGCTCTTCTAGTCAGAAAATAACTTTTAGAAAATTATTCAAACACATTTAAAAATAATTTACTAATTTCAAAAGCATATTTTGACTTTTCAAAAGTTTTATCCAATTTCTGTTTAAGTCACACTAAAATTTTCATTCTCATTTTTCAACTTATTTTTAACCACACATTCTTCAATAAAATAATATTTTCCATCACATCATTAACTTTTCCTTCTTTTTCAACCACATATTTCTCATCACATAAAAAAATGCATTCTTGGGGAAAATCTGCACCAAACAGGTATTTAATATGAACGGAAGAATATAAATTCTATATTTTGGAATGAAGATTATCTCAAGTTGTTGAATTATATTTTTGATATGGTAATCTATCATGTATTTATAGATTTCAATCAACACCCACGAAATAGTGCCAAAAATTCACAAAAAGCTGTGAACTTTTCACCAAAGGCCACCAAAAAATTAAAAAATAGCCTAACGACTATTTTTTAGTTCAATGCGACTACATAGAACAAACATATGTGACCACATAGATAAATTATTTGCAGGGCATATAAACCCTGCACGTTTATATGCGTCTGCAGGCCACAAAGGTTTATGCGGTCACATGGGCCAATGTTTTGGCCTCCAAATCATTTTCTCATTTCAAAGCCTATTTTATAGATTTAATTTTTTTCATTATAATTCTTCTACTCATTTTCAACTACACATTTTTCAATAAAATAATATTTTACATCACATCAATAATTTTTCATTCTTTTTCAACCACATATTCTCCATTAATCTACTATTTCAAAATACATTTTTTTAAAATAATGTGGCTCAAACACACTCCGAGCAAGCACCGAATTTTATTAATACAAATCTTTTATATTTCCTTGAAGTTACACTCTTCACTTATTATGACTTTCAAAAATCCTTTTATAGAGTAGTAATGAATTGAATAGAATGGTAGGAAAAATCCATATAACTTCTAAGTTCTTGAAAATAAGTTTCAGCTAACATTATCGCTAAATCACTTATAAAAGTTCGATCCGTTAAGATTTAAGAATGATACAATTATTTATTATTAAAAAAATTTATATTAAAAACAAATATGTAGACATGTTTGGATGATGAAGAAACGCGATGAACGCATAGAAGTTTCTATGAAATTAATTAGAATAAATGTCTGGAAAGTCAATAATTGAAGGGAGAGGGAAGCACCCTAGGAATTTTCAAACTTGCTTCCGCGTCGGTACATTATTACCGTGTAAAATGCCAAATATATAAACATCTTGTTTGGTTTATTTAGAAATTATAATTGAAATTAAGTCCAAATTAACAATTAATATACTATTTTTTTATGAGAAGTATAATTTTATCAAATTTTTAACTATACATTTCATCAATTATTATCAAAATTTATTAAAAATTTAATTTTTACCAAAATCAAACGGTGTATATTAATATAATAATAAAAAATTGATCCGATGACATGGTACGTTAATTAATTAGTGAATAAGTTCGTGATATATTTCAAAAATCAAATAATTCATCAATTTATGTCACTTGGGAGATCATCCCATAAAAATAATCCTATTTTTAAATTTTTTTTTTTACACAAATTAAGAAAATTTAGTTAATATAGTTGAAATAATAAATTTTACTATCATTTTTTCTAATATACCATCTACGTTAATATAATCAATATCCAGGATAATTAAATTATGCATGCAATATTCAAGAGAATTAAATTATTTTTTGGTATTAATTATTGTTTAATGCAAGAATCAAGATAATTAACTTTCCAAAGTCATTCAATACAAATACAAATGAATAAATGTCATAGAAGATGAAATATTTTTTTTTTTTAATTTATTGTTCCGACTACAATTAAATAATTGAGTGATTTATATTGGGCATAACAAAACATATTAAATATTGATATATTATAAAATTAATATATTAACTACACTCTCAAGTAAGAAATATGATTATAATTTGGGATAGACCATTTTTATGAGACCCACAAAATATATAAATATTGAAAGAGAGATGATGTCATTGGTTTGATGTCATGGATCCATTGACAAATAAGTTGATATCATTGGATAAGAAAAAGTAATGCTGTCACAACTAAAAGTAATTCACGAATTATTTAGCACAATTCGTGAATTTTCAATTTATATTTTTCGATATTTATTTTTGTACACTTCAAATTTATTGAATTTTATATTGTGTTCTTATTATAATACATTGTGGAAAATGGAGAAAAATTATTTTTGACCTTCTTATTCATCGCCAAACAGAACTCGTCATTATTAATACGTATTAGAGAAAAATTTTTCTTTAATATGCTTATCGACGAATACTTTGCTTACAAAAATGGAAAGAATATATTTCATATTTGTAAAATCCGAGAACGTCCCACCTATTAATTGGTATTGTTAATTTTTCCCCGAAAATATTACTTATTCCACGTGCAGATGGATTTTGATACTGTGGAGTTGTAATTTGTGATTAATGAAATTAAAAATCTTGATTAGTGTCTAAATCTATTTTATTATAGTCAATATAGTGATATACATTTCTCATTAAAAATTCTTTTTTGGGGGAAAATTCAACACTTTTTTTGATGACTTTTAAGCTTAATTAAAAATAGATTAGTGGCCAAATGTATATCCTAAAAGACAAATTATGTTATTATGTTAACAAAAGTATATTCCATTTTCCAAATTGATTTATATAAAATATTTAAGATACTAGTTTTAAATTATTGTAACTCTTTCTGGATAATTAGCCATATTTTGGTGGATTATGTTGTACGGATTGCTAATTAAGTTGAAATATTTTGCTATTCAGAGGTAGGGATGGCAACACGACGGTCTTCTTTTTCTCGCGCTAAGGCGCTATTGAAAAATGTTTATATTTATTAAAAAAATTTCGAATGTAAAATTTCTCTATTTAGACATCATTAAAAGATAGACCCTTTAATAATTGATCCATCACTGATTTCAAAAAGGCAAACAAATGAATAAAAAAATGGATGTAAAGTAAGATTCGAATCTTTATTCTTTTTATTTGATTGCGAAAATCAAAATCGAAAAAATAGGGACGGGTTTTCGTATGAAATTTCGGGAGGAGATGTAGGGATTAAAATATTCCCATTATTTATTTTATTTCTATTACGAATTAAATTTAAAAAGCAAAAAATAAGAAATAGGATACTTTGCTTTCCCAAGTGGGGTGGGGAATCCCGTTCGATAAGCCACTATGAGCGAGAAATGTTGCAATCCCTATTTAGAGTTTGATTTAGTAATTATTTTAGGATCATACTACATGTACATAAAGATTAACGCATCGATTTACACTCATGTGAATTGGTAGATTTTGGCATATTGATCTTAACAACGCTTTTTCTAATTAATTATAAGATTTTTGATATATAGAGGAGTGTCAATCAAGATGTACACTTTGTGTGTAGTTTAATCCATTATTTTAATCACATATTTATTTTAGGCGTGTTTCTTTTAAAAAAGGGAATGTGAAAAACTCATCTAGTGACAAAAATTGCTTCTATGTGAGTTTCGAGGATATTAAACAGTTGTAAAAATCAATAAATTTTCATATTGTTGGATGAAGTCGTTAGATATGAAAAGCAACATTTTCTTCAAAAGATAGTGAAGTGAGGAAGAGTTTTGCATTAGAATACAAACAAGTATTGTTAGTTTATTATTTTTTTAATATTTCTTTATGTACAAGAACTATCTTTAGACAATATAGAAGTCATAGTTCCTCTTTCTTTTAACTTTTTCTTCAACTCATATTCATGTTTCCATGCAACTTGTGTTATTTCTCTAATTATTGGTTGAATCTCGATTCTATGATTTAATGTTCGTTTTATTTTTGTTATGTTACCAACTTATTAAGGGCTTTATCATGGTTTTGACAGGTGAAATGAGCAATGAATTTACGTGAATCGAAGGCGACACTAGCCTTGCAGGGTGATGGTGATCGTTGGGAATAGTGACTAAATGGGATTGAAAATTGGACAATCGTGCATTTCCATGAATGAGGAAGTCGAATGCTATGGTATAAGTTATAGCTCAAGCTTGTCAACTATCAAAGTTCGCTTCCTCATCTCTCACGTGGATTTAAATGGCCACTGATCAAAGCAGATGTATTTGAGCTTTCAACAATCTCTATGCCGTTTATCAACGAGCCGATTGATAGAACGAGTTCTATTCGAGATCAAAACAAACACAAATGCTACCTTCACATGGGAAAAAGAAATTCATGATTAGATTTGTGCTTTATTGCATATTTTTTGCCGTTTTATTACAATTTGAACTTTGAGTCTTTATTGATAATGTCACTGTCAATCCCATTACATCACGTGTCAAAGTCAATTGACCGTGATCAAAGCCCCCTGCACGATGTCTCTAAAATACTCACATGTAAATACGATAAAATTCCATATAATTCTCAATGCTTTCACAACTATAAGATCATTTAGCCCTTGTTAGGTTAAGCTAAAAATGGATTAAAATTGAAGTCAAAGTCGATAATTAGATAATTAAATTTTACTATATATTTCATGAGATTCATAACTTTTCACCCACATATCCTATCAATTTATCAATATCTACTGAAAATTAAATTTTTATCTAAACTAAGAAAGGATTAATTATTTTACCTTTTGAAAACTCCGTCCATATTTCTCACCAACCAAAATTTCCACCCAGCAATAAACAACCTTATTTTGAGACAATATCAATCATTGTAACAACTTTTTGAATAAATTGAGAATTTTGAGTTGTCTACGCTTGACCTAGTATAAAATCAAAGAATTTTTGCATCGTCGTTAGAACAGTCCCACGCGGCTTGAACCCCCACCCACCCAACCAACAAAAAGGAAAAACAAATGACCCAATCCCTGTAGGGCTGTCTTCGCATTGCAGCGACACGTTCACATTAATTTCACCTTCATATTTAATAGTATTTATAATGGACGGTATAACGAATAAAATTTTGACTTCTTCAGATCAATTATAGTCACGGAACATGTCTTAAACGAATCTCATAAATTCATTAATTTTCACCGATATTTTATAAAAAGAAACTCGATTATTAATCTCAAAATTATAAATAAAAAGAAATGAGGTAACCAACATGGCAACAACAACTTGTGTTTCTATGGAAACTTTTCTGTTTCGAAACACATAATATACATTCAATATTATGTTTTGTTCTTACTTCTTAGATATGTTAGTTTGTCAATTTTGGGATTTAGGTGTTTGAATGTAACTGGAGACCGGAATCGGCAACAAAATGGTTGATTAGGTTAGTAGCAAACAATGATAAGACAAATATTGTTTATTACGGTATACTAAACATTCTCTAAATATTTGATACGACAAAGAATAAAAGATATAGCGAAAGGCTGTGCTAGGTGTACACCATGAGCGACAGTCCTCTCACAAAGGGGGTGTGGCTTGCAATTTAAAAATTGCGGACCCCACCCCCTTTGTGAAAGGACTGTCAAGCCGAGTGTTGTACACTCAACATTTTTCTATAGAGAATAATCGATTAATAACCGATGGATAACACTTATTACTCTTGTTCTCAGTAAAACGCGATAATCGGAACAAAATGAATTCGAAAACATAACAAAGGTAGGTTTTGACTAGGTGCCTGTTAGAGAACTCCATTATTTCAACAATGTCAAGTTCAAACATTGGATAGTAGGTGATATTATGTCATTTCCATCATTTTGCAATGTGGGTTGCTTATGAACCCCTAATCAAGCGACAAACAGAAATGATACGATAGAAAGCCGTGAGAAATATAAGGGTAGATGCTCTTCCAAAGCAAACAATACATATAATATAACATTTTGGGTACATAGGTCGAATCGTTACACAAACTGTTGGAGATTCGAACCCGGTTCATTGTGCTACCTTATTTGTGGAAAGAGTTGTGTTTTCTAAAACACGATTTTACTTATTATGTTAAGTTTTGGATCTGCTGACACATGTTCTATTGCTGGCCGTTGGATGGAAACTTGGGCTGAGATATTAATATTGGCACGACTGTTCAGCTGGGCGAATTATTCATTCATTCTCTCTGTGGCGACTGGTTTCGAGAGAGTTCTATTATAGG
>CAIGRN010025492.1:0-25877 GCA_903798345.1 Fraxinus anomala
AGTTAAAGCTCTTGAAATCTGATAAATTATAAATTTAGTACCCGATAAATTATATCGAGGGTTCATGATGCATGCTAACGGAAATAATATAGGCAAATCTTTTCAATATTTTCTAAATTTAATTCCATGGAATATATAATTGCACTAAAATCGAGGTTATTTTTATATTTATGAAAAGTCCTAACAATTATATAAAGACGTTCAAGTACTATACAAATAGTGGGATAGTAAACTCCAAACAAACTATTTGTAGAATTATAAAAATTTGTCAAAATTGATTTAATTTTAAAAGCCAAAATCCCATCGGATTTAGTCAAAACTGTATCATCATCGTTTCTAAAATGCCTATTGTTATAAGATTTAGTTATTAAATACTCAAAACATTCGCATGATTTTAACAATAAGTGGAATCACTAATAAATATTTTCGTATTCGTCACCCAAAATCAGCAAAAAATTCCTCAAATGATTATTTTTTACTAGGTAGAATCGTGATATACACTATTTTCTTTGAATTTTATTCTTAATATGTTTCAAATAGTCCTACATTATTAAATTAAAAATATGGCACACACATCGAATATGAAACAAATAACCATCGAAATCGAGTTGTAGTACTCTGCACAATTTATAGATAACTACTTTATTAATACTAGTGTTGTCGAATGTAAATGAGTGAATTTTACTCTCGCAGCGATATTTTCTAATATTTTTCGTAATATCATTAAATATGTTGTTAGCGTTATGAGGGAACTCAATAATTTTAAAACAAATAATTTTTTTATGCATACACTAAAGTGAGTCTATGTAGTGTGCAGTTGCAGTTATATAATCTCTTTTATTAATTACTTTCTATATATCTGAAGTTAAAGATATAACACCCCCATATTTTTCTAAAAGATATAGTTTTTTTTTATGAAAAATATTCAATTGTATCTGAAAGAAGAGTGTTTCGACTTACCCCAACGTACCCCGGTTGAAGATATTCTTTCGCATACGAGACAAAATGTTGGTTGTCTGCTATTGCTAGAGGCAACTCAGCAGCATCAACGAACTTCACCATTCCCGTTCAAGCTTTCTCCTCCGAATACATCTACGTAGAAAGTGGTATAGTAGTAGAACCGGTGTCTGGACTACCAAATTGCAGTTGCGTTTGACCGACAAAAAGAAGCCCGTGTTTGGCCGTACATACTTTATAGTGACGATTGAGGAGGGTGGTTCCAATGTCTTTTTGCCATGTCAATCGTTGTTGATAGTATTTACATACTACTTTAGATTCTGCAACTCCGTCGACAACACGGCATGTTTGAATCAATTTAAAATGATCCCAACATTTTATCTGTTTTTCCCATTTCGCTTCTATCTTGATTCGGGAATATCTAATTCATGTTCATCCTCTTGTTCCACCTCGAAAACATCCAAATCAATTGGATTACTGCTTCCATGAGTATCGAAATTCAGAATATTTTTGGGAATAGGAACTTCGTGTAGACCGACAAATTCATTCTGGAATTGACTTTGCGGCGTGACAGGTGATTCACCTCCAATACCGAACAAGCCTTTAACAAATGAGCGTGGATCCATTTTTAAATTGATATAAAATGGATGGTAAGTAACAAATCAAGAATTGAAAGAAAGTAGACGTGTAAGATTGTAATTGAAAATTTGTAGTGAGATAAGATAATTGATAAACAAATCAAGAATTGAAAGAAAGTTGACGTGTAACGGTGTAAGATTGTAATTGAAATTTGTAGTGTGATAATTGATATTGAATAATTGAAATTGAATGTAGAAGTAGAATTAAGAAATGAATGTAGACTATGTAGTAGACTAGAAGATAGATTGTAAAATAAATATTATAATTTATAATGTAAAATGTGGAAGAGATTAGAGAGTAAAGAATAAGAGTTGGGTGGAATGAAAAGGAATGGCATGAGTATTTATAGGGAAAAAAGACGGAAAAAAAGATCAGTGATCGTTTGGCAAACGGTCACTGAACTTCAACAGTGATCGAAACGGTCACTGAATTTTTTTCAGTGACCGTTTCGATCACTGATTCAAATTGGAGCTGATGGCTCGCCAATTTATGAGCCCACAAGCCACTAAGCTTGAGTTAGGGCTCGTCTTTTGACGAGTCGTATTTTGATGAGCCGCTCGGCCCATTTGTCATCTCTAGATCGACCTCTTGAGGATGGTTTTTTATTTGAATTTCTCACAGGGGTACACCTATTTTGTGTATGTATCCACCAAAAGGAGGTTCAGGGCACCAGAAACATCGAGCTCTTTCCGTGGTTAGAAAGAGTGTTTCTTTTTTGTAAAACTCCAAGACCTCGACCACCCATTGAGCCCAAGGTGGGAGAGCCTTTATAAAGATAGGTTTAATAAGGGTCAGGCATACTTCGAGGTTTCAAAGAGGGATAGGCTGAGGCTAGTGAATCACGACCCTCTTGCAGCCGAATTGATTATTTACTCGAGGATGACACCCTCTATCTCACCAACTTGAGGAGAATCGAGGGTACGAGCCTTACTCTTCTCATTTTTGTTATATTTCTTGAACTAAAGATCGAGCTAATGCCTTGTTAATTTTTGCAGATTTGGAAATATCTTTCGATCCATCCAAGATCCTCGTAAACGTGCATCACAAGGCGAAAATTCCAAAGCCCAAAGTGTCTGTCCCGTCGAAGGAGAAGAAACGAGCTCGAGAAGCAGCCCCGAGCAAGATCCCTAGTGAGATCAGACAATCATCAAAGAGCACAGCCTCTCCGCCACAGCCATCTCCCCAAACTTCAGTCCATGCTTCCACTCCCCAAAGTACACTGGAGATAGTGGACCTGGAGGATGACGCACCTCTACCCAACTCGATGTTGGAGGAACATGCTCGATGTCTCTTGATCCAGAGCTTAGTAAACAAGTACTTGGATGAGGTCGATCCCGATGAGGGGGTGAGGGCACTTGAGCTCATGACTCTGAAGGTTTCGACTCGACCTCGAACTAGTTATTTACATTCTTTAGTGTTTACTCTGATACCAACTGTTCTTACGTTTCAGACCTTGAGCATGGCCTGGGGTTTGGCTATGAAGAGCCTGGGTACATTGAGCAAGGTGGAGGCAGAGGATGAAGAAGCTGATGAGGTCGGGACTCCTAGTCACGACGACCCTACTGATGCTACGGACTTAGACTAGGCCCCTGGGCTTATTGGAAATTGTAACAAGTTCTTTGCCCAAGCTGGGCTTATTTTAATTTCAATATTAGTTCGATATTTTGCTTGTATTTTGTTGTAAATTGTGTTCGTTATTTTTTATTATATCAAACATGAGGTCGAGTTCTCATCTTGGACAGTCGAGTTTCAAGATCTTAGTCAGCTTAAATATGATGCCTCCTAATTGGTAATGAACTCGATCTTCTATAATATTTATACATCGAGCTTGAGAGCGTATCTTTTCATTTATTTTGGGCGAAAAGCTCGAGTTTTATTCAATTTTTAATATGCACATGCACTACTCGAGCATAATACTTTGTTCGAGTTTTTTGTTTGCTTTGCAATGGATATGTAGCTCGAGCATTTTACTTTGCCAGTTTTTTGGGCAACAAGCTCGAGTTTTTGTCCGTTTTGGAATATGTATGTAGCTCAAGTATTTTTTCCTGAGCTGTGATATTTTTGGACTCTAGTGGGTAGAGTTCGAGAGTGATACTTGGTCATTGTTCTAGCAACTAGCTCAGGATTTATTCCTCTATTTTTTTTAATCTCGAGGCTTGTTTGCAGATGGTGAGTACAAACTCGATCTCAACCTCAACATAATTTGACATTGAAAAATATTGAGGTCGGGTCATAAGGACCTCAAGCTTGGTAGGTTTGTTAGCTGCATATGCGGAGCACGGCCTGATACTAATTTGATGTATTAGCGGCATGCGCGGAGCACGGCCTTACGCTATTTAGAAACATTAGCTGCACGCGCGGAGTATAACCTTACGCTAAGTTGATGTATTAGCTACATGCGCGGAGCACGATCTTACGCTAAGTTGATGTATTAGTTACATGTGTGGAGCACGACTGTATGCTAATTTGATGTATTAGCTGCATGCAGGGAGTATGTCCTTACGCTAATTAGAAACATTAGCTTCATCCGCGGAGCACAACCTTACGCTAAGTTGATGTATTAGCTGCATATACGCAGCATGACCTTACGCTAAGTTGATGTATTATTTACATGCGCAGAGCACGACCTTACGCTAAGTTGATTTATTAGCTACATGCGCAAATCACGACCTTATGCTAAGTTGATGTAAATGCTAAATAGAGTTGTGTGGGGCAATTTTTTATTGTCGAAATGTTTTTTAGAATAATGTAGATATATATGGGCTCATAGGCCTGGGAAAGAAAACATTTCGAGGGCGAGTATACCCAAACTAAACTAAAATATAGAATACTAAGGAAAAAGATCTAAGGGCATGCAAGCCCAAGCTAAACTGAAAACGAAATACTAAAGGAATACATGCCTGATTTAACAGAAATTCAAATAAAACTAACGTAACATAAAGTTACCTGAGGTCATAGCCCACTACTTGTAATAAATCTCGAGGTTGTTAATATTTTAAGGTCTTGTGAGAGGTCTTCCCGAGGTGTCTCTTAGGCTATATGCTCCACCTTTTAAATTTTGTATGACTTCGAAAGGTCCTTCCCAGACTGGTCCGAGTTTTCCCGGGGGATGACCAACAGCTTCCGCCTTTCTGAAGACTAAATCACTAACTCTGAATCTCCTTGTCTTGAACTTGGTGTTGAAGTACCTTGCCGTTTTAACTTGTGGCCCTCAGCGATGCTTGTTCTCGTACTTCTTCAAGTAAGTTAAGGTGTTCGATCATTTGTCCCTCAATGTGGGGCTCAACCCTCCTCTGTGTTGAAAGACCGACCTCAATTGGTATTGTGGCCTCCACGCCAAAAGCTAGTATAAAAGGGATCTCACTAGTTACTGTCTTATGGGAAGTCATGTACGTCCAAAGTATGGTAGGTAGTTCATCGGACCAGCTACCCTCGATCCTCGTTCAAAGGTCTTGCAATATGATTCAGTTAGTTACTTCGACAAGACCGTTACTCTAAGGGTGTGAGACTCAAGTCAGACGGTGGTCAATCTCGAGGCTGGTACAAAAGTTTCTAAATGGAGAATTATCAAATTATCTTCTATTGTCTGTTATCAGTACCCTTGGTATCCTGAACCTATATACAATGGACTTCCACATAAATGATCTGAGCTTGGGTTCTGAGATTACTGCCAAAGGTTCCGCTTTTATCCATTTAGTAAAGTACTCCACTGCTACAGCAACGAATTTCAGTTGACCTCTTGCCAAGGAGAAAGGTCCAAGGATGTCAACTCCTCGTTGCTCAAAAGGGGCAGAACAGAGGATGGAAGTTAACTCTTCAGCGTGATATGTATGATATTGCCGAACCTTTGGCACTTGTCACACTTCCATACATAATCTGATGTATCCTTCTTCATGTTAGGCTAATAATACCCATACCTTATGAGCTTGTAGGCAAGTGCCCGAGCTCCTTGATAATTCCCACATACACCTTGGTGAACCTTTGTTAGGGCTTGGAGAGACTTAGAGGGTTTGAGACATCTGAGCTAGGGTAGTGTAAAACTCCTGCGAAATAAGACTCCTCTAATAATGCAGTACCTCGATGCTCTAGTCTTAATGCTTCTTGCTGCCCAGGGGTCAAATGGTAGGTTCCATCTGTTTAAGTACTCCAATATCGGATCCATCCAAAAAGGCTCATGATTAATGTCCATGATGCTTGGCTTCTAATTTATGTTAGGCTATGTTACCATTTTGATGTGTACCATTATGTCCGGCTCATCTATCCCCATGAACATAAGTCTAGATAATGTGTCGACCTTCGAATTGTCAGCTCTAACAATTTTATTGATCTCACAACTTTTAAATCGTCTCCAAAGGTCATGCACCTTGAAGCAGTTTAGGCTCATTTTCTCATCTTTTTTTTCAAATACACCCTCAATCTGGCCAACCACTAGTTGTGAGTTGCTGAAAACTTTGATATGCTCAAGCTCCAGGTTGTATGCCAATTCTAGAGCTATGATGATAGCTTCATACTCTGCTTCATTGTTGGTGGCTTCAAATTCGAACTTGAGCGTACATTGGATCTCGGTAGTCTTATTTGGGTTAGTGATAATAACCCCAGCTCCCAACCCCAAACTGTTCGATGCTCTATCTACGAAGATTTCCTAAATTTCCAAGGTCTTGCTTGGGTCCTTCTCCTGTGGCCCCCAAGGCCTAAGGGTAAGTTACGCAATGAAGTCAACTAAGGCTTGCGCCTTAATTGCCGGTCGTGGCTTGAAATCCATATCAAACTTGCCAAGTTCAGTCACCAATTTCGATAGTATTCTTGAGACATTTGGTTTCTGAAATATGTGTCTAAGTGGTTGATCAGTGAGCACAACAATTGGATGAGATTGAAAATATTGGCGTAGCTTCCTGGCAAGTGCAAGTTGTTCAACTAATGTGTACCGAGTTTTTGCATCAAGAAGTACTTTACTCACATAGTAAATAGGTCACTGGACCTTTCCAACTCCCTTTACCAACATCCCCACTTACTGCATTCTCAGAAACAACCAAGTATAATAACAATGTATCACCAGGTTCTGGCTTGGTGAGAACCGGAGGTGTTGCCAATGTTCGCTTGAGTTCTTGAAAGGCTAAATCGCATTTCTCATTCCTATCGAAGCTCCGGTTACACCTTAGGGCTTTGAAAAAGGGGATGCACATGTCTGCTGCTTGAGATAAAAACATGTTCAAGGCTGCAACTCGACCTGTTAATTTCTGAATGTCCTTCTTGCAATTAGGGGGTACTATAGATACCAAGGCTTGGATCTTGTCAGGGTTGGCCTCTATCCCTTTATGTGTGATCGTGAATCCTAAGAACTTGCTGGAAGCCACTCTAAATGTACATTTTATAGGATTCAGCTTCATCGTGTACCTTCGCAGTATAGCGAAGACCTCTTCAAGGTCGGAGATATAGCAATCCACTTGCTTGCTCTTAACAACCATGTCATCTACGTATGCCTCGATGTTGCTCCCTGTAAAGTTGGCAAAGGCCTTATTGATAAGTCTTTGATATGTTGCTCATGCATTCTTCAACCCGAACAGCATGACCTTGTAGCAGTATATGGCTGAATCGGTCATAGATGAGGTCTTCTCCTGATCCTCTTCCGTTATAAAATTTTGTGGTACCCAAAGAAAGCATCCAAAAAATTGCATAATTTATGACCAGAGGTGCCGTCCACAAGATTATCAATTCGAAGTAGGGGATAGTTGTCTTTAGGGCAAGCTTTGTTTGAGTCCGTGAAGTCAAT
This sequence comes from Fraxinus anomala, assembly GCA_903798345.1. Lineage (NCBI taxonomy): Eukaryota > Viridiplantae > Streptophyta > Magnoliopsida > Lamiales > Oleaceae > Fraxinus > Fraxinus anomala. The sequence continues at coordinate 7,367 of CAIGRN010025492.1, forward strand.
GCAAACTCGCCACTTTTCGTTGGCTTTCTTGACTAGTACAACATTGGCGACCCAATTCGGGTACTGGACCTCCCGAATAAATTGAGCATTAATGAGCTTAACAATTTCTTCATGTATGGCCTCCCGCTATTCTGGCGTAAACTGTCTCTTCCTCTGTTTGACAGGTCTTGCTTCTGAATTTATGTTGAGTCTGTCCATCACAACCTTAAGGTCAATCCCAGGCATGTCTTCCACCTTCCAAGCAAATACATCGATATTACGGGATGGGCAATTCATAAGTTCGGCCATGGTTGTAGCATCAAGGTCTTTACCAACGGTGACCTTTCTACCAAGCTCGAGCTCAATCTTTGCCAATTCTTCCATTAGGGCAAGTCTCTCGTGATGCTCAAGATCGAGCTCGCTTGTCATGGCTAGCGTAAGCACCCAGGAAACCCATCTTGATGAGACCCTCTATTTCCCGCTTCAGCGCGAAGCAGCCTTCGGTCGTATGTCCGTGATCTCGATGAAAGTCGCAGTACTTGTTTTTATCACTGGCTTCAGGAAGAGCTCATAGTCTCGGAGGCCACTTCAACTCTTTAAAGTCATTAATCTCCATCAAAATGCTGGACCTCATGGTGTTCAATAGGGTGAAAGATGTCAGAGGGGGGCTTTGCCTTGGCTTACCCCGAAAAGGATCCGAACGTACGTTAGACTCATGTGGCCTTTTAAGTTCGGGCTTACTTGATGGCGGGGTATCTCTCCTTTGAAACATGGTCTCCTTCATGTTAATGTACTTCTCAGCCCAGTAAGTAAGTCGGTCACCGATTTAGGAGAGGTCTTTGACAAAGACATCTTGAATGCTTAACATCTTACGACATATGTTAGGGCAAAGACAACAGCTGTGATATGTAGGTTGGGAATCTGGAGTCTTTCTTTGTTATACCTTGTCATGAAGTTGCGAAGTGTTTCATTGGGTCATTGACGCATCTGCATGAATGATGTAGCTATCTTCTTGATACGCTTGCTGCTTGCAAAAAAAAGGAAGAACTTATCGGTCAAATTTGAAAAAGAAGTTATGGAGTTGGGCTGTAATGTGAAAAACCAATCCCTGGCTACGTTGGTAAGTGTGAGGAAAAGCTTTGCACATTACCGCATCGGGTGCGACCTGCAGGTTCATGATATCTGTGTATATATTGAGATGATTGATGGGGTCGATTGCCCCCATCATACTCCTTCATCCGAGGATACTTAAACTAGTCCGATAGGGGGTATGATAAGACTTCCGGGGTGAAAGGTGTGTTATGGGTAAACCTTGTTCCTGCTTGAGACGTTTGAAGCATTCCAACTGCAATTTCATCCTGAATAATCTTGGCAAGATCAGTGGAGTCCATCGTAATTGATCTCGAACCTAAAGGCACATGAGGTATGCCTGAGGTTGTGGCATTACCGTGGCTGGGGCTGGGAGCCCGGACAACTGCGGTAAGACCACTCTGCGACAATGGTGTTGGGGATGTACTTCTCTGATTTAGTAGCCAAGTTAGCGTGGCCACTTGTTAGAGGAGTTCCCCAAACGCTCCAGGAGCGACTGCTGCTAGTGGATGTGGTGGTTCTCTTGACAATACCTTCTAGGGAACCTGAGGGTCTCCAATAGGGGGTTGGTTAGGAGTGGATGAGCTTGTTGGAAGATGTCCTGAACGTGTGTTAATCATGACTCTTGGTAGCGGTTCCTACAGACGGCGCCAATGATGCTACCAAAAACTTGTACTTGAACTGGATGATTGAGCTCCACGCGATCCGATCTTTAATACCTAAAATAAAGGCGTCGAGGTGTGTCTTCGTCATCCCTCTAATGCTTAAGTCAGAGAGAAAAATTGTGCGAAAAGCTGTATACTGGAATATTATGTAAAACGTACCTGAATAATGAGGTTGGGTCATGTATTTATCGATGTTGGAGATAAGTCCTAAAAGGATCCAACTTCATGTAGTCCTTATATTTGTCATACAAGATGTTTATGTTATGTTAGAAGTGCACAGTTTGAGTTAGAGTCAAATTTGTAATGGGTTGACAGTTTGTATTTCAATAAGAAAAGTGGGAAGTTATAGTCAAAATACGATTAGCATTCCTAGAAAAAGTGAGATAAGGTCAAAAAGACAGGACAAAAGTGCTACAAGCCCAACCTCAACGATAACCCCGACCTCAACATAGAACCCGAACTTGGAACTAGCGTAATTGGGGCAAGTTGAGTTTGGGTTATGTGCTCGGGCTCGGGCGTATAATATTTATTACGCATCAGTCACAAAATTTTGCAAAATATAATTCCATCGATCACTGAGAATTTCAAAAGTTTTTCCGTTAATCATTGAACTTTACAAAATATAATCACATACATACTCGATGTATGTAATTATATTTTGTAAAATTTAGTGATTGACAAAGAAACTTTTGAAATTTAATGACTCCCTGGAAACCTTACGCAAAGTTTAGTGACCAATCATGTAGTTAACCATCCAAATTTCACATTTTTTCGCATGTCTCATATTAGCTTATTTTTCTCAATATTTGCACAAATATTTTTATGATAAATAGTTATTAAAATACCCAATTTATTACCATCTATTCACCCCTCAAACACGAGACCCAACTAAGCGTTCTTAAGCTAACTATTCCACTTTGTAAATTGGCTGTGGTGGTCCGAATTAGCGAGTTGTTTGTAAATACTCGACTCATTTGTAAAATGTTAAACATCTACAAATTGACGAGAAAAAAAAATTGAAATAGAACAAGCTAATTTCATTTCGACAACAAAATACAAGGTAACGTACGTTTGATTATTACATGATAAAAAGCAAATTATGGAGCTAAATGTCAATAGCTCCCCTTTCCACGATGTAATTAAATCATTTATGCTTGTTATAGCTTGCACGATCCCTTCCACGCTCCTTCTCCCTTGAAACTTTGGAGTGCCGAGGCTCCTCGTCGTCCCTCTCCGTGGCTAGCGATGGAGACGAGGTGTACTTTGACGGCCTTCTCTTGAAATGCCTATCATCATCACTGCTCTCATAATCTACAGCGCTGGCAGAAGCAGCTGTTGCTGCTGTCTTCCTCGAACCCGATACAGGCCCCTTGTGCTCTTCATGGTATCCATTAGATGCTGATGCACGGTGGTGATTCGACGAGGCACTGACCAGCACATCAGCAGCGGAAGAAGATAGTTTTCTTTTCTTAGGGGGTACTGAGTCATCTCCAGGGAAGCTAATGCGAGAGAACACACTGGCCTTTTGCTTCTTGTCAGCTGTGGAGGTGGTGGACTTGGGTCGTGCCACGGGTGGCTCTGGAGATGACTTGGCAGTGGACAACTCAGACCAACTGTGGCGATCATCAAATGCCTTGGCAGTGGATGATTGGGGGTGATGGCGACGATCGCTGTGGCGGTGATCATCATGATAGTCACGACGATGCTGCTTGTCTTCAATCTCCTCATAGTGGTCAGATGATTTCCTCTTGGATGAAGGGCGAGGTACCTCAGGATCGCGGGAGTGACGATTAGGGGAATGTCTGTCGGATGAGTGGCCATAGAGGCGGTGTTGGTCGGAGCTTGACAGAGGGTGTATAGACTTCTGCATCAGCCACAGCAAAACAGGGGATGAGTCCACATTCACACAAGAATTTAGTTAACATGACCAAAAAAGGGCCTAGTACAATAAAATTAAATTATTGTTAATAATACCAAAAGTGACTTTCAAAAGAAAACATTACCAACAAAAGTTACGAAAAATTAAAATTCAGCTTTCATATCTTTATTGTAATCATTTTAATTACAATTTTGCATTTTCTTCCATAAATTACATGTCTCAAAAATAAGGTTTATATGCACGTATTCAGCAAAATTTTCTAGCTACCGTTAATAACATTAAATTATGGATATGGCGTCCATAAAATTAAAAATAAATACAAGTTCGGCCATTTTTTATGAAAGGAGAATTTTTCTAACAAATCTGCCCTTCTTATATACAAAAAAAAAAAAAAAAAAAAAAATCAAGAATTCAATGCTGTCTATTGATTTATTTTGCCTGACAATTTTTTCTTGTTAATTTATTTGTTACTGGTGGATACGAACAAAAATTTCGACTAGGTAGCATGCACTTTAAAAAATATATATATAGTGGTAAAATTATACGTGTAACCTTTGAATCACAGCAATGTCCAGTTCAGTACAAACCAATGAAATATTACGTCAATTATCTACCAAATAATACAGAGGCGCAAGTATAGAGCAGAAATGGAGAACTTCGGGAGGAAAAAATTCGATAATTCAATTAGTAAGGGGTGGTGGGGATGGCTCAAAAATTGTAAAGATGGTAAACTAATTTTAATCTTCTTCAAGTGAATTCTCCTCTACAACTCCACTTGAGCTTCTATTTTGCTGCCAATAAAATGGAACCAGCGAGTGTGTGAAAAAAGTTCAGGATTCATTTCTCATCCCGGTTTTTGGCAATCAAACTAAGGAATAAATAAAAAATGTAAGAAATTTGCTTTTAACTACCAAACAAACAATTTGCCCTCCCCTAATTATGGAAAGGAGAAACTGAAAAACAATCTCTTTGCAAAACGGCTGTTTTCTTGCCAGAAAACCATTCGGCCAGACTATTTCAGTGGCGGTCAAGTCCTGCAAGAGTTCAAAAAAAGAACATAATAATGTCTCGATAACAAATTTACATACTGATTTGGATTTCAGCGCAGAAACATTGCCCGCATTGCTCCTTCCTTCTCTACCATATTCACGGTCTTTAGATGACTCCCTGTGAAGCATAAAAAGGTTAAGGCTTGAGGCAAAAGTCAAAGGACATGCAACAAAGAAAAAGAAAAATGAAAATTAAATTGTGCACGAAGTATTTCCGATCAGTCATAAGAGATAGAAAACAACATTCAAGCCAAACATTTTCAAGAGAATCACATGGCACATTTGGGAGTTGTTTATAAACGGGTTTAAATTATAAATAGATAGAAATGAGTAGTATTTGTGAGTCCCTCAAAATATGTGAATAAAAAAGTGGCTTCGTGTTGTAAACAGTACATAAACAAGAGCCAAACATAGGCTTCTAGATCACAATATTTGTAAATGTGATTGTTGAAACAGATCCAAAAGCCAAATACGATCTACTAACAAACATGGCATGCCAACCCTGTTCTGAATATGGTTGAAACAAGATGATCTGCTACAATTAGAATTTTAGGCTTCCAGGTTATTACATGCATCTGGCTTCGATGAAAAGCCATAAAAGATAGTTAGTGTTAGGTTTTATAGTTGTTGGCAATCTTTAGACAAAAATATAGTTGTAAAAGAATTTTAAAAGTCGAAGAGTCAATTGGTAGGTTGTATAGATGAACTAGATATATGTGTTCAATTATGGAACAAGAAAAAGTTGCCAAGCTATTGCTCGAGCATCCAAAACATAAACACTGTCGCTAGCATGTCATTGGACTCTCGTTCGAGCGACGATGTTACCCATGAAACCCTAGTTCACGTTTTTCAAGAGTTTTATCTGTCTTATACTACTCCAAATCCTAAATACTACATATACCCAAGCCTCAATTCGTGAAAAGACTGGGTTAAATATTATTTTATCTTTCATCGCATCCTACATATTATTCAATCTCCATTAGTTTAACCAAAATCATTGAAAATATCAATTCCATATAATCAATACACCAAAACCCATACTTCCACATAATTTGTCAGAGTCCTGAAGATCGAGAAAGGTGACCAGTTCCTGTTGAAGGAGAACGAGAAGTGATAAACAATTCCAGAAGGTTCGAAACTGGTGCAGGAGTACGTAGTTCAGGAGGACCGTGGTGATTACAGTTAGGAGATCGGAAAGTGCTAAAGTTTAATCAATATGAACAATCTACAAGCATATCGTTTATAGTGATTACTACTGGATAGGGCCTAGAGTTTTTATCCCGCAAAAGGTTTACTCCTACAATTTCGTGATGGTGTTTATTTTTATGCAATATATCAACTTCAGTAATTTAACTCAGTATAGTATTGCACATGAATTCATCTAGATAAATTTAATAATTGTGACTTGCAATTATTAATTAATAAATTTAAATTCCCCATACAAACACGTATTCACCCCCCGGTTATGGGTCAAACTCGTAACTTTCAATTAGGAATCAAATCAAAAACATATTTATCAACTTCGAATCATTTGTACTCAACAGGTGTCTGCCTCAAATAAAAATATACTATAGCATAAAAGATAACGTTCTAGCATGCAATAATTCGAGAAAACAATATATAAAAATATGTTAGGAGGAATGTAAATTTAAAGTAAGCTAAAATAAATAAATATATAAGAGTTTTTTTCTTCTACCTATCAACACGTCCATCCATTTCACGCTTCCTCTTCAAATCTGCTTTGCGAGCTTCAAATTCCTCTCTGGACATTACAGGTGGACCAGGTGGTGGTCGAGCATTGAATCCCATTGCTAAATCTGCAAGGTCCCTGGAATCCATGAAAATATATGAAATAATCAGATATAAAATAGTACAAGACAACATGGTTATCAATCACTGCTTGTGTTCAGCAAGCTTCACTCAACTATACAAGACACCCTCGTAATACCCGTCAAGGATGTGCAAAGGATTGTGTGTGTGTGTGTGTGTGTGTGTGTGTGCGTGCGCGCGAGCACGCTTGCATGAGAGAGATCATCATAAGGAAAGCCGAAGCACACCTCTGAGGCAGGCCACCATATGGCATCATAAACCCTGGTCCTCCAAATGGATCCTGTGGCATGACACCGCCAAATGCAACGTCCATAGGACCGACCCCATAACCCATATAGGGCATATGACCATTATACGGAGGCATGAACCCATCCATTCCAGGTTGCATGCCTGTCCAGTATGGATTAAAAGCGGAAGGGCCGAAAGGCATCATATAATTCTCTGCTGCAAGGTCCTGGCCAGCCCACTGCATATCTGCTGCTGCAGGGCATTCGAAGATTTTAACAAAATTCTTCATCGTTAAAATACTAAATTTAAATTATACCCAACTATTATATTGGGAAAATCCCATCCACAATAAACCTAAAAATAAACATTTCAATTTACTGCAAATAAGGACTAGACTCAAATTATAAATCATACCATTAGGAGGCATACGAATTTTCTTCTTTTTCTTCTTCTTTCCTGTAAAGCAAAAGAAAAATATACAAATGAAACGGATCAGCCAACCTCAAGTAAAAAGCAAAAAATACCATTATTTTCCAATCTTATGCTATTAGTTGATATACACAACGTGCAAAAAGAGGAGAGTGGGAGGCAACATCAAACTAGCATCGGCACATTCTCTATCAAGTACCATATCTATAGTAATGCATATTCATCAATTACCTGCCTCCCCAGACACAGGCTTCTCCTGCACTTCTTCATCACCCAATGGAGGACGTCCAGGGGATGCTTGTTCCTTAACACTTAATGACCCATGTGTAGCTTCTGAAATGTCCGGTACTTTTATTCTCGCTTCCTCCTGATTCAGTGGAGCATTCACAGCTTTGCCCTCTTCAACAGTTTCTGCAATTTTTGAGGTCTCTTCCTTTTCAGGCGGCAATGCAGGCACTTGCTGTCCTTTCGAGGCAGCAGATTGCGTGGGGGATGGAGCCATAGCCTGTGGATTCCGTGACTCCATGTCTGGAAACCAAAATGATGTCACAGGGAGAATGATTATAGTAAAGGAGAATATTAATTCAATATAGAACTTACCTTGGACTTGAAATACACTCCCACCATTTTCACCACTGCTGTTATTGGACTCTAAAATTCGGTGAATAGTTTCCCTTACTGTCTTGTTGGGCAAAAGATCATCCGCAAGAATATTTGTGGCTCCACAGACGCACATTGATTTAGAAATGATGTGATCCCTTATACCTAAAAAAACCAGAAATCAGAAAGACATAAGAAAAACAAGCATTTTCAGAACACCTCATAGCTGTGTAAAAAGAGATCGCACGCCTTCCTTCCCCCAATACTAACGCGCAAACTCCATGCTACCCATTCCCACAAAAGTGAAGGAACAGAAGAAAATGTGGTGCCATTCAGACGGCACACGACAACGAGACAGCAAAAGATCAATATGACAGTAGAAATGAAGCATAGTTTGTGACTACAGCAATAGATTACTTACATTTATCGCAAAAGCTTTTAAAACAACACTTGCTCGTAAGCACAGCATCTTTCATTACTTCTTTACACAAGGGGCAATGTAGTTCTGGTGGAAGATCACCAACAGAACGTGTTGATGGCATTCCTTCAATCTCTTTCTCAAAGGCAGCCCTGTAATAAACCCCAGTTATAAAAAAGCAAAAACAAAAAAAAATTCTTCATGCCAACAATTAATGGCATAAATTGGAATAACGGAATTGAAAAACCATACTCATTTGGCTTCAAAACTGCAACAGCCCCACTAGGTAATGCATAAGAACCATCTGGAGTAGCCATTAACATAGACTTCGGAATTCCAGTCGGAGGTTTCACCCTTTTGATGTCAAAATTAGGATCACCATTTGTTGGGCAGTGCTGAATAAAATGCCCTAAATAGAAGGATTTTATAATTTAGTGCCTGTTTTGGATTCTTTAAAAGTTGCTTATTTTATAAATTGATAGAAATGAGTGGTGGATAAGTACAAAATGTGTGGTAAAAATTAAGTTTGACAAACTTAAATTATAATTAAGGAAATCCAAAGATACTTTTAGTAAGATCTCCTTAAGAGCATACTTTTCATAAATTTAAGAATAATCTTTCCTTATTCCCACTTGATATAAATTAATCTGCATTGTAGGAGATAAATGAACGTACCAGGTACCTTGCACCTGTGACATATATAGCCTTGTGGTGGTGTTTTCCGATCCAATATGCCTCGTCCTAAGGAATCAATAAAAACTCAGTTTTCATAAAATTTGTAGAGAACAAAACTAAAAGAATGAATAAAAGCATTGAAGTCCTGAACAGTAAGTCAACAGTTATTAACATTTTGATATCTTCCAGAGAAAGAACCTAGCAACTTTTGCACTATTCTACTAATGTTCTTCATCTCCAATAAATGGCTTCCAAAGGATAGAGACCGAGGGAAAATAACATTATTTTATAATTGAATGAAAACAAAGACCGAGGAGCGCAATAAAACGAGTTTAAGAAGTTAAAAAGTGATAGAAAATCACCAAAACCACGGCCACCCATCATTCTTCCACCCATGCCCCGTCCAAAAGCTCTACCAGGACCAAAGCTATCAGAAGATTGACTGCAACCACAACAATTACAACACCTAAGCCTAACAAATCAACTAGTAGAAAACACTCTTGCCAAAGTGTAGTAACACCACAAGAGGACTTCTCACCGCTGCCAATCTAAAGTTGGAGTGTCAATCAAAGCCTTGATCTTCATATCCTCGTCCTCTTTGCTGGTAGGTGGAGCATCCTGAACTGGATTGCTAGACTGTACCGGCAGCGTTTCAGGAATCGCATATAGATCATTTCCAAATTCATCCCATTCAAAATCTTCAGCCTTCAAGGACCAAGAATTGAAATTTTACAACATTTAGTTACTTTAACTGACAAAACATTGTTATATCCAAATTCTTTTTCTATCCAAAACTAAGATTTTAAGATTCATCTTGACAAAATAGCTAATTAAAGCTTACATATTTCACGGCAGATGGATCCAATCCAGCAAAGCCAATTTTTACAGCTTGAACATCCTCGGAATTATTTTCCACCTTTGACCTACAGTTCAGATAAGAAAAGCTCAAGAAACCCTGGCAAATTCATAGAAATGCTGGGAGACTTTTATCTTTTCCATGACCTTTTAGTTTATGCAGGACATCTTTTAAGGCTTTTATTTTTGGTAGAAGTTTAAAAGCTCAAAACACCACCAACAGGTTCTACAAACTACCAAAATAAGTGGGTTTTAGCCTTTAGACAATTATGGTAGTTCAACACTTGTTATCCTCCAAATTTTATTTTATTTTCACAAATGTTCTCCATGAGAAAATTAAACAAATAAACAAAGTTAAAAGGATTGAGACAATACTCTTCCAGTTTAGTAACTGGTGCAGTAACTATGGGCATGCGAGGTCGTCCAGGAACTCGGCGTATTAAAACTGAAGTATTTTTGGGAATTAACATCCCCTCATCAAGATACTCTGAAATTACAAATTACAGAACAATGAAGTCTATGCAAACCTGAAAAAACTATATAATTTACAAGCAAGAAGGCACAACTACATTTAACCCCCCAAAACACATATCCCATAGTCATTTGACTCATTATCCAAAATGTTAACATTACTACCACACACAGGCCAGTATCCTGATATCCCATTAAACAGGAAGCAAAACCCTGTAGTTTCAATACCAGCAACCCCTAACTTCACCATGAAAATAATTGTGCCATATCACGAGAATTACAAGTTCCAATTCTCAATATATTTAATCTCGAAGTGCTTTCTTCAAGAAGTCAGGGCAGATTCTATATGAACATCCTTTTAGATACTGCTAAATCACAGTGAAGGAACCAACTCTTCAATGAATGAAAAATGCATAATGAATGAAAAATGCATACTTTGTGCAATCAACTTAAAATTTACAATACTGGAACATCCGAATTCCATTTCTTTTTGCTTATGTAATACAGTCTAAAAATAAAAAATCACATGGGAAAACTAATGACAAAACCATAAACATCAATAAAGCCTACACTCTTTACCTTGTGCCTAGCCACACTAGAGGACACAAATCTAAGAACCATAAGTTAAATGACTAGCTTTATTCAAAGTATATAATCACCAATTAGATGGCTTTCAGTAATAGCATACAAGAGGTTGTAGAGAAACTGGTTGCATTCAAAACTACATAGAAGAAAGTTCAATTATCATAACCTAAATGGTTCGTAGTTGTACTATTATCATTTAAAATACAATAAAATTGTGGGCTGTCATGACACTGAGAGGAACTGTAATAATTAACACGCCCACAATTTGTTTTAAGGACTTAAAAGTCTAAAAAAAATTCTTATAGAATCAAACCAACCTTCATTAGTCTGGGCGTTGGTGATAAGGAGGTCAAAATCAGTACCCTTGCCCAAATGCTTTGATTCAAATATCTTTCTTTCAAGTGTCCAACGGAAATAAAGTGCCCGTCAATCGTAGCCGAATTGTAATCCTTTGCACTTTTTAAATTATAGTACATAAAATCATAACCGAATCGTAATCCTTTGCACTTTTAAATTTATAGTACACTGCCATGTTTACTTTTTTTTCTTGCTTTCAATTTCTTTTTTCTTCTCTAAAATGTAAACATTAACAAGAGATGTAAAGGCCGTCAAATACAAAACTGAAGGCCTCGAATTCAACTCAAACAAGAGAACAAAACTAACATGAAAAGTACAATGGAAATCTAAGATCTTTTTTCTCTTTTTTTTCTTTGCCAAGAACTCTTAAGAGATTCAAACCGACAAATATTGCACTCGAACTCCTCCGCAAATCCAATTGCCCTCTAAATCTTTCAAATATTTAGCAGCAGGCAGGAATTCTTCAAACTTCACCGCAAATCCTCAGACGAGACGCTTGACTATCTGGATCTGACCTCTAAGCTCTACCCCCGGATCAGGTACTATATAGATCTGGCAGATCCGACGCCGATGAAAAGACGAATGCGCCCTCTTTAAACGGAAAATCGAACCGCCGCGCACAAGAAACCTCGACACCGGATTCCCGATCAGACAAAAATTCCTCCGAACGGCTTCAGATCGTATGATTCCCCGAAAAGCCTCGAACAAACACCGAAATCTTCGGCAACCGCACGCGAACTCAACAAAGAGTATGAATTAGCGTTCTTTCTCGTTAACGTAGCAGCTAATCCACTAAACCTTTGAGAGCTGACCCAGAAAACGCAAAAACAGTAGAAGAATCTTCAATCTACGGACTCACGGAGAGACGATAAGATTAGGGTTTCAAGTATTGGGATAAAAGGAATATAGTTAAAAAATAGTAATTTTTTAATGATTTTGAGGGAAAGCCTAAAGATCAGGTATTTATAGAGACGGTGGAGTCGGTAATTACACAAAAAGCTCAACGCGTTTTTATATTCAACCGGTTTTATTAACCCAACACTGAACCGCTTTAATGTCTTCAACGAAGTATTTCACCAAACATTGAGGAGGGTATATTCAATTTGCAGAGTTAAAAAAAAAAAAAAAAAAAATTAAAAACTTTTTGAAGTGAATGCCTTTTGTTAGTGAACTTATAGTTTCTTAGAATTCTACGTACCTTTACTAAAACTCTCACGAACTGAAAGTAAGACTTTTATACTCTACGTTTTTATATTCAACCGGTTTTATTAACCCAACACTGAACCGCTTTAATGTCTTCAACGAAGTATTTCACCAAACATTGAGGAGGGTATATTCAATTTGCAGAGTTAAAAAAAAAAAAATTAAAAAATTAAAAACTTTTTGAAGTGAATGCCTTTTGTTAGTGAACTTATAGTTTCTTAGAATTCTACGTACCTTTACTAAAACTCTCACGAACTGAAAGTAAGACTTTTATACTCTCACAAAATCAATAGAAAAAAAATTCTTAGACTTTCACCGAGGGTTTGCTTGGGAGTTTTTTCATCGAATTTTGGATAGCATCATTTACGAAGGATTGGAAAAATCAAAGATTGCTATTTTTTTAGACACCAATTTTGGATAGTTTTAAATCACTCAAAATCGATATATTGTAATTTTGATTGGTTCTTTCAACCCATCAAATCGACGAGTTTTGACCATATTCTCTTTTAATTTTACCCTTTACAAAATAATTATTTTCAATCAACATATTTTGTTCAAAACTAACTTGTAAATAAAAATATACTAACTAAAAAGACTATTTTTAAGAGAAAAAATATATTATAATTAAAATAAAAAATATTGTGTATAAAATATTTATAAAAAAAATAAAATATTACTAATAAAACAAAAATTCACTTATAAAATATAAAAAAATTACTTATAAGTAAAATATATTTATATGTAAATGTTATTTAAAAGTAATTAACTTATAAGTAAAAAAAATACTAACTTAAATTTTTTAAGTATTTAATTTTATTTAATATTTCAAATTAAATATTAACTTATATGTGATAAAATTACTTATAAGTAAAATATTGTTTATAAATAATAAAATGTTATACAATAAACTATAAACTGAAAATTTTATTAAAGGACATATAATTTTATTCTTTTAAAATAATTTTCAAACTAGGGGAATAATAAACTCATAAAATGGGTTAAATTATTTTTAAAACCGCTACTAAAATCATTCAAATTCAGTTTACTCATAAACGTTCAAAATTGAAAATTTAAAAACGCTCATAATTAATACCTCAAAACTCTCATGCACTCCCCTCCCCCCAAGACTTTTATAGGGGATAATTACATAATTGATAAGTGAACTTTACATAAAGTTTTCAGTGGGTCATTAAATTTCAAAAGCTTCCTTATTAGTCACTAAACTTTACACAATATAGTTCCTTCCATTATCCGTGATGAATGAGATTATATTTTGTAAAGTTTAATGACTAATGGAAAAACTTTTGACATTCTCAATTATGGAATGTTTCCGTACTTAAATAAACAAATTTTGTGTGAAATGAAATATTCTATAATAAATCATCCTTGATATGCATCATGGTCTATACATTTGTATACATCATACCACGTCATTATCTCATTTGACAGTTTAAAAAAAAATTAATTTTTCATCCACTTATTTTTTGACAACACATCAAATGTCAACATGTGTGTAAAAACAATTGATGTACAAATAGCATAATTTTTATAAAAGACTAACACTACAACAAAAATAGTCATTTGCAATACTAAAAGGTCAATATTTGTTGATAAATGTTGCTAAAAGGGTCTTTTGGCAACATTTTAGTAAGTGAATGTTGACATTGGTTAGTATAAATGAGTTTTGGCAACGTTTTATAGAAAAATGCTGTAATAGACCCCTTTTTTGCAACATTTATTGAGTGTTGCGGAAAGTTTTATTTTTCGCAATGTTTATCAAATGTTACAAAAGGCTTTCTATTGCAACGTTTGACAAACGTTGCAAAAAGTCTAGTCAAATGTTGCAAAAGTAGACTTTTCGCAACGTTTGTCAAATGTTGCAAAAGAAAAGAGACTTTTCGCAACGTTTGCTAAATATTGCAAGTTTTGCAAAAAAAATTCAAAATAAATGGGATCAAATTGGAAAAGCCCAAAAACCTGAGCCTAAGCCCTAACTATATTATAAACCTGAGCCCAAGCCCAATATCAGTCAATTCAATCATTCAACCCAATACCATTTACAACAATTTCGCCCCTGCTTCCTTCCTTTACGTCTTCCGCCTCCACCTCCGCCTTCTCTTTCTCCCAGTCGCGACAGTCAGCTCCACTAAGTTTCTGTTTCTCAGTCCTCCCGCCACTCAATTCATCCTGTCATCTGCCTCCATCATTCGAGTTTGGTTCACACTTCGCAGCTCACACAGTCGCCTGCTCCATCGGTCTCGATCGCTGCATATTCTTCGGCAACAGCAGAAAAAGAAGGTGATTAGGAATTTAGGAATTAGGATTTAGGTGAAGGCATGAAGCCTTGCGGCCCTCACTGCTCCGTCGTACCTCGTTTTCCCTTTCTTATTTTTTATTTTATTTTATTTTGATTTGTGTAAAATGTAATAATATTTGATTTTGTTTTTTTTTAACACAATGCTCTTCAATTGATTTTTCCAGACTTCAACTTCCAGTTCCAGTCTCTAGACTTCCAATTTTGCTGCCTATGTGATTGTGAGTTTTACACATTGATTTTCAATTGATTTGCGAAGTGTGAATTGCACAATTGGTTAGTCATTAGTGATTTGATATTGCCATGTGATTTATGTCCAGAGGCANTTCAATTGATTTTGCCAGACTTCAACTTCCCGTTTCAGTCTCCAGACTTCCAATTTTGTTGCCTCTGTGACTGTGAGTTTAACACATTAATTTCAATTGATTTGCGAAGTGTGAATTCAAACAATTGGTTAGTCATTAGTTATTTGATATTGACCTGTGATTTTTGTCCATAGGCAAACATTATTTCCACTGCAACCTTTTGGCGCATAGGTTGGCAGTAGTTGTTTTTTTGGGTGCCTAATCCCCGCCTTTGTGTGCTAGAAGCCTAGAACATTACCAATTACTTACTTCCATAAAGACTCAAAGTATCAGGCAATGTATTGATAAGCTCTTGAACTTTTCATGTTAGTCTTCTTCCTGATGGATGCCATTGTTCTTGCTAAAGATGGATTTCAGAGTCATCTGTTAAAATATTATGATTCTCAGAACACGTCGTCTAATATATATTTGCTCAATTTTAAGTATTTTTCTTCACGTCCATGAATAGGCATGTTATATTACAGCATAGTCACTAGTTTCGGTACATTTTTCGGAAAAAAAAATTCAGTTCATAAACAATATGTAATGTTACAGGATTTCCATTGATCAAAACATCTCAAACTTGAATAACATGATGGCTGGTGATGGTGATGTTGCTGGAGAAGATGAAACAAGCTTCAAGCCCCTTGGAAGGTGCTCTGTTGTCTATTATGGGGTGGGGCACATGCTCAATGACATAACGTCCGCATGTTGGTTCACATATCTCTTAGTTTTCTTGACAGATATTGGTTTGTCCCCGAGGTTTGTAACTTACCAGCTTGTTGATAGATAATTTAATCGTCCCATATTGCATACCGGAAATTTATTTTTGCTATTAAAATTTCCAAATGTGATTGTTCATAATAACATGTTCATAATCTATATTGCATTTGAATGGTGGACAACAAAAGTAGGCATACAGTCTTTTATTGCTATAAAAGTGTACTGTCAACAGGAAATAAAGAGAGATGCCATCCGCTATATGAATGTGGAGGTGAATTGTAGCAATTAGTAGCATATAGACATAGTGGATTAACAGTCAAAAGGCCTGGGTAATTGCCTTGGACAAGGAAAGAAGAGAGTGAGAAGCTACATATAATGCTCGTACAAATGGCAAATTTGGAGTCCTTGTGAACTAAATTACTAACAGTGTCGTGGGTTCGTTTTGAATTTTAATAGTATTTGCGGGATAGCATGAAAGACTTGGATATAGTCATAACAACATTTTTTTACAAAATTTATTGATGTCTGCAACCTTTATTTCTTGTGATGACTTTCCTCAATACATAGTTCAAATTTGAAGTAGCCGCATTCATCGAGGCCGTATTTAGTGGTTGCACTTTATAGCAACTTATGTAAATGATACCAGAGATGATGTAGCAAACTCAAGATCAAGTTTCACGAGCCAATGTTATTTCTTCCCCTTCAGCTAGTATACCTTCTTAATAGAGTAAAATCTTCCATTTAGCTAAGTTAGTACAGTAATGTTATCGTTTTGTCCGTAAATGTATCACATTTATCTGGACTTTTACAAGAGATTCATCTTTGAAGTTCTATACAAAATTTCTTAACTGCTTTCTTTGCACATTTTATGTTCTCAATGGAGGATAATTTACAGGTTGTAAGCTTGAAATGTGTGTTTCTAATTTCGTTTGCTTATTATTTCATTTGTAAGCTTGAAAAGTGTGTTTATAAGTGTGTTTTAATCCATAAGTGATATATTAATTAATATCCATACCCAACGTAATAAATCTCACGTGTAAAAATTTGACCTTAGACTCAATCAATTGTTTAAATTTGGAAGTCAATCGAGCATCTCGGAAAGGGCCTACTTAAATACTCGCATGAATGGACTATAATTTCACCTAGGTTGGGAGCCATGTGCATAGGATAGAACTTGCCTCCAAAACCTACTTTGGCTCATAAATTTCTTCACTTCGGCAAACGAGTCAATCGCCTCAAAAAGGGCCTCAACACTTTCTTCAATTGGCATAAATTTTCACCTAGGCCATGGAGTCAATTTTCTTGGATACGACTTACCTCTAAAACCTTCATAGGCTTTAGGGATAACAACGGGGTGGGACGGGGTTGGAGAAACCTCCCCCACTCCGCCAAGCAATTCCCCACCTCATTACCCGTTTAAAGCGGGTGGGGCGGGGTGGGGCGAGGTGACACGAGGCCTTTGCCCCGTTTGCTACCCCATTTAATTTTTTTTAAAGTTTTTAATAATTTATTTTTATTGCCCTCATTCATTAGATTTAGACAAATAATTTTAGTTGCCATTTTCTATTAGAACTAATGAAATTTTTCATTTAAAGTATTGAATTCTAAATAAAAATTTAAAAAATATTAAACGGGGCGGGGCGGGACACCCGTTACCCGTCCGGGCGGGGCCCGTGGATATCGGATTTGTCGATTTTTTTGTCATCCCTAATATGCTTAATTAATTGCTTNAAAAAATATTAAACGGGGCGGGGCGGGACACCCGTTACCCGTCCGGGCGGGGCCCGTGGATATCGGATTTGTCGATTTTTTTGTCATCCCTAATATGCTTAATTAATTGCTTCACTTCAACAAGTTGGCCAAGTACCTCAAAAATTACTTGCCTCAATACTTGCTTGACTTTATTTGAAATTTCACCTAGGTTGGATATTCAAGTACCTTGGACAGGACTTGCATCTAAAATTACCATAGATCAATCAATTGTTTTCTTTCCACAAATGAGCCAAGCATTTTGAAAAAAAAGCTTTCCTCAATGGTTGCACGAATCTATTTAAAATTTTATATAGTCTAGGAAGCCAAGTTCTTGGATAGGACTTGCCTCCAAGACCTGCATACGCTCAAACAATCACTTCTTCAAAAGAACTAAGTGCTTCAAAAAAAGGTTTGCATTAACACTTACACGTATGAATTTAAAATTATACCTAATCTTGGGGAGCCAAGTGCCTTAAATACAACTTGCATCAAAGACACACGTAGGCTCAAACAATTACACCACTTAGGTAACTAAGCCAAGCACTTCAAAAAGAGCTTGCCTCATTACTTGCACGAATGGATTTAAAATTTGACCTAAGTTAGTCACCAAATTCTTTAGACATAACTTGCCTTCAAGACCCATAGAGGCTCAAATAATTGCTACAACAAGTGAGCCAATCACTTTAAAAAGATCTTACCTTAACACTTGTTTGAATGGATTTGAGATTTAATCTATATCAAGGAGCTAAGTGCCTCAGATGGGACTTCAAAACCACCTAGGCTAAAACAATTACATCACTTTGGCAAGTGAGTAAATCACTTTGAAAAGAAATAATCTCAACATACGATTAGATAGAATTGAAATTTCACCATCATCGTGAAGCCAAGTACCTTCGATAAGATTTTTCTCCAAAACCTATAGAGGCTCAATCAATTTTACTTTGGGAAGTGAGCCAAGCACCTCAAAATTGTTTGCCTCATTACGTTCATGGATTGATTTTTGAAATTTCACATAGGGTGGGGAGCCAAGTTGATGCGAACCCGGGAGCGGATCAGTGTGGAAATC
>CAIGRN010025494.1:0-12782 GCA_903798345.1 Fraxinus anomala
TTTTTTTTCTTTTTATAAACTACGACCATGGAATAATCCATTCAATTATTTGAAGTTTGACTGAGATTTCTTGCTCTTTTGGCATTGACTATCGAACGTTGATAAGTGGAAAAATCAAAATGTGTAAAGAGTAAGAAACACATTTTGTCAGCTTTTAATAATAAGAAATAAAATAAAATAAAAATGGGGAATTAGATACAGTCCATTTGACAATATTGATTCCCAATTTTTCCCACCAATTACTTAGCCATCTAGGCATTATTTTCAAGTGTTCTTTCATCCACTAATTTCTAATTTTATTTTGAATGTTCACTTTATCAATCAATGAGTTTTGCTACTTTATCATAGCGGTTGACATATGGGGTGACCGAATGGCCACTCCCTATGTCAAAGTGAACGTTAAAGTAGCAAACTCATCAATCAATTATTCACCTTATTCCCAAGACATTTTTCCTATTGGTCAACTCTTGAACTTCGTTTACATCGCAATTGGTAACAGTTTGCTAGATAAAAGATATATTTATTTTTAATATACTCCTTTTAATAAATATACGAATGTGACATATGTTTGTGAGAGAATTCTTCAACGATGGCATTTAAATAAATAAATATATTTTATTACTAAATTTTGTATTCAACATAACTATCTTTTGGGCGAATTCAGGGTGGGCAGGATGAGCTTGAGCTCATACACCCGCAAAGAATAATTAGAGAAAATTCTGCGGTTGATTCATTTTATCGAGTCAAATTTGAATTATAATTCTCGAATTCTAGGAAAGGCTCTTAATATCATCTTGAAGTACTCAGGACATACTTCATAACATATCTTTAAATTTACAAAATCGCTAAACAATGAGATCGCAATAGCGAGGTAAAAAATGGTTGTGCGGAATAAGTTTGATATATCTAATTCCTAGAAATCACCACTTTTTGCTTATTTTCTGTCTATATTTTTTGATCGGTCGGGTGGGTTCTTGGTATAGTTTTGAAGAACTCATGGCCAATCATTCAACTCATATAACCAAATGAAAAATCATAATCTAGTAGACTTAAAATAACTAGTCAAAGATCACTACTAAAATGGATTTAAGAATTCTATTTCGTTCCACTAACTCAGACGTTAACTAAAATAAAATTCTATTTGCCGTCAATTGAGACTCGTCTAATTTAAATAACCAAACGAATTCAATTTTAAAAAATTGCATGCCTCCTTGCTGATTAATCCTAGTTCAGCCCCTATTCACATCAATGTTGTGTAACTTGACAATGGTTTTATTGAGAAGGTTATTCGAGAGAAAAATAACAAAATATTATCAATTTCAATAAAGTTAGATTGATCTTTTAACCTATAAAAAAATATTTTAAATTCGAAAATTAAGAAGCCGGCCATTTTCAAAAGTGTGTACCATATAAGTCTTCATTTGGCTAATTTATAAATGGTTTATAAATAAAAATATTAATAGGGAATTGAAATTAATGTTCCATAAATAATTTATAAATTATATCCAAATGAGGATAAATGCGAACACAAACATAAAAAGGTTAGTCAAATCTATAGAAACTGTAGACTAAATGGGCGGAGACTCGGCACCGTCCAAAAGGAAGAATGAAACGTGGAAAGGGCTTCCTCCTTTTTGTGTGTAGAAGCGAATTTGGCTTCGGAACAACTAAACAGCAAGTTGACCACATTTGGTCAAATTATGTGACAATCACCCCTATATCTTCAATTGTTCCCACATAAATATATTCTAACAATTGTTTTCTATTAAGAATTAACTCTATATCATCAAGAATACTGAAATCGCAGTACAAAAAATACAGAGATTCATCGTAATGTGAGACTATATCATTGTTCGTTGTTGCATTATTCATTATGATAAAAAGGAGCTTACAAGAAAAATTTCACACTCTATTTTCTGTAACCTCTCTCTCTTGCTGATATATAATTAAACCCTAATGATAGCTTCTTACTTATAATGACTGCATATAACCGCAATAAATAGGTTTCACGACTTAACATTTTTTTTCTCCTTAAATTCATGTAAAGGAGCATGCAATTGCCTGTTAAGTAACAATTTAAAGGAGAAGAAAAATCTCTTAACATTACAGCGAGGACAGAGAATTGAAATAATTTTAAAATGCGACTAAATTGCTTGGAAAAGAATTGAAGGAAAGGCCAATGAAAGGAATGGCAAAAGATTTCTCCAAAAGCATTCTCTGATGGTATGCCTCCATTCTACTCAAGTGTTTTTCATGAGAGAACGATAAGATTCTTGAGCTTTTTAAGTAAACAGAAGTACTCGAGCTTCGTCCACCGCAGTTTTACTTGCCTAAAAAGCTTTACAAACAAAATAAGAAACTTGAACTAAGACTAACAAAAACGTTTTTAGTAGGTTGAAGTAGTAGTTGATTTTTTTTTTCACTTTAAACTTGTTTATTACAAGTAAAACCTACCAAAATAATAAGGATATAAGTGAAAAGAAATCAAACTGCTGAAATATTTTTATTTTTTTAACTCTTCTTGTGCTTTTCGTGTCAAATTCTCTCTCTCATAATACGGATTGGGCTTTTGACGAGTCCATTTAGATCAATTGCTTTCCCTTTAAGCCCAGCCTCATTTTTTAATCCAATAATCCATCTAAAAATAAGATGAATTTCTACCATAGTCACTAAACTTTAATTTAAATTTTAATTGGGTCATTAACCTTTAGTTTATCTCAATTAAGACACTAAACTTCAATTTGATTTTAAATTCACCATGTGGATGCCACCTTATGTCACCTATTGTTCCCGAACTGACAGAAATTTCTTCTTTGACAGTCTACCATTAATTATGTGTCCCCTAGAAACGAAAATGATAAATCTACACGTATTGCCGAAAACTATGCTTGGATTTATTCGCAAATAAATTCAGACAGACATTAATAAATCCCCTGTTTCTTCAATAATTGGCTAATTGCTTGCTCAAATTCGAGTCCAATCAACTCATGATGCAGACATTAGCCTATCAGTATCGAATCTGAATATGAATCTCAATTATTGGTAGCATCCATTTTTGCAATTTGCAATAAGCACAGAATTGAATAGAAAAATCCATCTAATTAACAAACAAAACAGAAATTATGTGGAAGAAATTTACATTTCCATTTCTTAACTTGATCTGTTTACACTTGATTATACATCGATCAAAATTATTTTCCTTCACTAGTTTCTTGTTAGAATTAACCAGCTTGTTGGCTATTCACAATCTTCATCCATTCCACAACAAACCGATGCATCGACCAAGGACAGACTCGGAATACAGCTCTCCGACCGAGTCAACCCGTCGAGTTTCTTGTCAACATTCTTCGAGGGACTACTTGGCATCGACCTCATCAACTTGGGACTCTCCAAGCTCTTTCTCAATATCTGTCTGATAGCAGTGATCAAATGCTGGGTTGGGTCCGCGGGTGGCCCGGCGAACCTAAATTTGTTGCAGAAGCTGAAATGGCGAGCCATAGCCTCATCTGGGCTTATCAATTTTTGCTTTTCGCAACGTAAAACTTCATCGTTCACTGCCTCTGAGCATAGCCCACAAATCCATTTTCCTTTATAACGCTCGCGTACAGTCTCTATATAAGACAGGGTGCATTCCTCTGTCAATCCACAGCAATCGCATTCAACAAAATCAACCTCATTTTGCCCTGTAACTTTCGAATCACCACCGATGATACTCGTCGACATGCCTGAAAAAGAACAAATTCACACAAACAAAATGAATCCAAAACATGGGTTTTGCAAACAAAACAGAATTCTATCAAAAGTTAACCTGATCAAAAGAGAGAGACGAAATTTGGGTTTGTTTTCTTATCTTTCTTTCTCCCACTTGCCGACCTTGGATTCCTCAGGGACGAAGAAAGTGTGCATGAAAGACATTTCAGAAAATTGGATACAATGATTTGGCTTAGAGAGATAATATGAATATGAATCAATCAAAACCAATACATCAAATTAAATTAAATAAATTTAATAGACTATGGTGTGAATTGGGTTTAAAGGGAGGGGTAGAGTACACGCCAACGGAGAATTTCTAGCCGTGAGTATATTACTGGATTTGCCAACACCGCGTTATCTGTGTTGCGAATATTATAAAGAAATGGGTTGCTTTCTTTATGCCGTATCAATCACAAGTTTTATGACGCGAGTACGAATCCTACGTGTTATTTTCATTTTCCAGCTAGACTATCAAAACGTGAAATAAAACTACTCAAAATATTTTACTCATTTTTTTAACAATATTCTATTAATTAAAACAATTAATTCTCTTTATCAAATAGAAAGAATCAAATAAGAAATTATCTTATTTTTATCTATCGAGGTGTTCTCAGTTGAGATTTTAATGAATTTAAAAAAAAAAAAGATTTTAATCAATTTCTTGAGTTTGAATAGAAATAATTTGATGTGGGGTAGGTTTCTTTCACATTCTCATTAATATGAAAATATGAGATACATGCATGGACAAATCAAATGCTATTTTTGTTCTAACTTTTGCTTCATCTACTTCATGTTATATCAATTTTGTCTACCCAAAATTGTTAGATATGAATTTCAATAAATTAGAATGGTTTTTGTTGTTTGTCCTTTGCGAATAAGATGAAAAGGGAAATCAAGGAACAAATTTCAAGTTGTACGAACGAGATTGAGTCATATTTCTATTAGAGTGAGAGCCATGCGTTAGTAAATGCACG
Organism: Fraxinus anomala; assembly: GCA_903798345.1. Classification (NCBI taxonomy): domain Eukaryota; kingdom Viridiplantae; phylum Streptophyta; class Magnoliopsida; order Lamiales; family Oleaceae; genus Fraxinus; species Fraxinus anomala. The sequence continues at coordinate 4,728 of CAIGRN010025494.1, forward strand.
TCTATTCATTTACAAATTGGAATATATGAGTGTACGTGTACATATGGACGGCTGTAGGGGGACGTCCTGTTCCACTTGTAGTCTGGTCCTAGATCCATTCCTGCACGTACATACACAACATGAATGGGCTATAAAAAAAATGTCAAGTCCAAGCAAATAAATAATGAAATAAAATGACTTATAGATTCAAAGTCATGTTGCTCGCTGAAATTGTTAAATAGTTTACTCTATATACATATATAAAATAGATGATGGACCAAAGGAAAGAATGCATTTAATTATATAGTATACAGTTCATGATTGTGAAAGGGACTCTCACTAACAATGAAAAAGAAAAATAGGAATTGGAGTTTGAAGAAGGAAAGGGAGAAGCAGCCCTTGACCCGCGATAGATAGAGAAGGATTTTTTAATCATATAGTTTGAACTCCTAGAATATGATGCCCTTGAGATGGACCACCTTCTTTCATATTGAAACTCGCTCGAACAACGAACAAGACGATCAATGGGATTTCCAAAGGCAAGTAATTGTCCAAGAATGGTATATGTCAAGTAATTCTGATTTTATGTGTATAGTTCCTTCGACTGGCTGTGGACTCCATCATTGGAAATACTGCTATCACTCTCACAGCCCACTTCGTCGGAAGCTAGTGTCACATTGTTACGCCAAAGTTAGCCAACGTCGAGTCCATTTCTATTCTCAAATTAGCATCCAAGTACTATAGTATTTTCTTTACATAATGTAGGTTTTGGAGGAACATGAAAGATTTATCATATATTTTACACAGAATTTCAGTGACATTATGTGTTATTCGCTTTCATACGCAAGTCTATACTGGTACATCACACGTTAGAAAACTTAGCATTTATTTGCTCTATTTTTGTTGAAATTATAGTTGACATTTTAGTCATGTAAATATTAAAAATACATTTTTCAAATGTGCACGTAGTTTTGAACAAGAGATACAAAGTTAGAAATAAAAATTATTAATGAACCAGTTTAACCACTGATTTCGTGTTGTCGAGTGGATCAATTTTAATCGGGTTATCTATTTTTTTGTGGCGAATGTCTTGTTTGGTACATTAGAAAACCTCCCTAATAAATTGATTGGTTCACTAGTTCCCTAGTTTACCCCGTCCAATTAACACGTTGGTTCACCGATTCACTAGTTTAAGGCGACTTTAATAACTATTGTCCATATGAAAAAAATGTGCAACGTACTGAAGGCAGAACTGATCTTCTGTCTATAGTGAACAGAAAATATGTTGTCCACTGGTGATGTGCCACATCACCATTAGATAGATCAGTTTTTGTACTTTTCAGAATAGCTAGTTGTTTAAAAGCAACAAAGTTATATATTTTTTTCTTTTATAAGTAACGATACAAGCTTCTTATTTTCCTTTGTAAAAATAAAAAAATAAAAAGATCGGACCCCATTTTATTGTAAAAATATATTTTGAAATATTATATTGATAGAGAATATGTGGTTAAAAAATAAAGAAAAGATTTGAATTTACGTGTAATATTATTTTATTTAAAAATATGTGGTTAAAAAGACGAGAGAGAATAATGTATTTTGAAAATAATGTGTATTAAAAAATGACTAGGAATGAAACTTGTGTTACAATGGTTAGAAGACTAAGCAAAGGCTACATTTAATGACTAGTGAAATATGGTGTCTGAAAACAAAAAAGAATTTGTTCCTATAAGTGAATACTTCTTGATATGTATGAATTCAAAATAGTGTACTAATATCAAAACAAATCGGGTACCACATTCATTCAGTTACATGTACATAAACTTTACATTAAGTTTGATATTCTTGTAAAGTGGCAATTTTTTAGACATTGATATTCACAACAATTTAAACAATTAATGACACATATTTTGACAACACTTAAAGTGTCAAACGTAATGTACTCCAAGTGTGTATAATTAGTTTAATCCTAATTTTTAAAGAATTATTCAAGAAAAAACAGACAGAAACTGTACGCAGCACCTGTATCGTTGTCAAGTACTCAAGTGTCCATCTATATGATTTTTGTGAAAAAATTTTGTACTTATAATATTGTTGATATTTAAAGCTCCTTAAAAACAAATATTTTGGGCATCAGGCAAGGTTACGAGAACGTCAAAGCACAATTGTACGAATATTAAACCATATGGATAGTCGATGGGCATAGTTGTACCACCCGAATTTGCAAATGATCCTTTATATAACTTAGATAAACATGCCAAATTATAATTTAATACACACAAACGAAAGTTTGTTCTAAGTAAATATTAGATTATTAAATTGAACTAGATTAATTTCTACATTAAAAAAAATCGCAACGCTACGCGATCTCAAATGGAGGATTATATATCTTAAAGAAAAAATTGTCACCTTACAAAGAAAAGAAGATGAAAATTAAATAATAACTCATTATGTGTTAGTTCGTAGATTAATTGCACTCTTTTCTTGGTGAATGATTAATCTACTGTAATTCTGTAAATATATTTATATAAAAAATTGGCCTTTATTTTTATTTTTTAAAAGTATGTGGCTTCAGTGTAATAAACTCAATATCTCAAGGGTCAACCGAAAATTTTTCTCCAGGCGGAAGTGCAATATAAGAAAAATATTACTAGAGAATTACTCTCTTTCGCGATCTGTCATGCGTCTGTGCCTCATTGTACCTCAGATTTTTCCAGATCTGAACTTCAACAAAAAGTCAACTCGAAATCCCCAACTTCCAGAATTCCATTTTCTTGAATTAGGGTTTTAGCACTTTGAAATTTTTTAACTTTTCCCGTGAAAATGGGGTGGGGAAATAAAAAAGCGCATATCTGAGCTGCCAATGCAATTTTGTTTCGTTGAAATTGTTTGTGTTTGGTGTTTTTTGTGGGGATAACGTGAAAGTTGAAGTCTTTTTTGTGAACTCATCAATGTCTTGGGCAGGCCCAGAAGATATTTACCTCTCTACTTCTCTTGCCAACTATCTTGACAGTAAGTTTTTCTTGATTTTTTTCCAGATTTTCTTTATAATCTAAATTTGGAACGATAAATCTAATGTGCGTTTGGGTATTTCTTGATAATTGAAACCGAAATTTTGGTCGTTTTAGGGTGATATTTTTATTTATGATAAACTGTGCCATTGGTTCTTGATGTTCTTGGTGGAGTCTTTTTCTTCAAGTTTTAATGCAATTTGGGGTTGATGTTCATTCCGCCTCTCCCCCTCCGCTAATGGTAGTTTCGACAACAAAGAACTTGCATAGAAGGCTTGAGAATCAGTCTAAGTATAGTTGTGTAAAAGCTTAGAGTCTCACCCTTAAATTGAGAATGTCACCTTTAACTATAGCGGCGGTGTATACAAAACATTTCTCTCGTATTGAGGGGACGTTTCCCACTTTCCCTTTAAATTTCCGGAGTTAATGGAGGACATTGTAACCATCTGTACCGTTTATAGTACCTGTCCCCGACGCTTTATTCACCAAGGTCATACTTTAAGGGTATAATTGTTGCCCAACGAAATAGGCAGCCACTATATGTTCTTGAAATCTAGGTGAGCCCCAAAAATGCAGCCTCTAGGGCAACTCTTATTTATTTCAGGCGAGGCTTGGCAGCTGCCCTTGATACTGAACTTGCCCAGCCACAAAGGTGTATTGGCAATTGCTACTTCCATCATCAGTGCTGGTTGATAAGCTCTACACCAGGAAGATTATAGCAGCTACCAACCTTCGTATAGCTTGCCTTGTCTTTTAGATTAACAGCAAATAACTACCACTATTTCTATCAGAGGTTTTCATGTTCCTTTTGGAGATTTATTCTTAATGCCATCGTGGCTTTGTATTCGTGTGAGTAAATGAATGCTGATGTATTGATTTTCTGAAATAGTTGGTTTCTGAGTCTTATCTTTGGAGGAGGTATCCTGTTTTTTCTTTGATATGTTAGCAAGAATTTTGGTTAGATATTTTCCTTTGTTGTTTTTCCATATGAAACCTGTAAGAGTAAAGTAAACAATAAAACCAAATCCAAGTCTGTCCAATTTTCATATCAGTGTGATGGCCATATAATTAGAATCAAGTTTATGATGTGAAATTGATGCATATAATCAGAAATTTAGAAGCCTTGTGAAGAACAAATTTTTTTGCATGGAGTTTGACTCTCGGGCAAATATATAGGCTTGTTCATTGGTAAAATGTTCAGGATTTATTATGTGCAAATACGGTTAAAGTTTACATTGGCTCAGATTGGGAGGTGCACATTTTCTATCTTACGCTTGATATTTCCCAGAGAAACTCCTTGTTTTGCTGCGAGATGGACGGAAATTATTGGGGACTCTCCGGTCTTTTGATCAATTTGGTATTGATTTTCACATTTATTGATGTCAGTCGTTTGATTCCCCTATATTATTTGTTATCGAGTGTTTAACTGACTTTGATCATCTAATTTATAGCCAATGCTGTTCTAGAAGGTGCATGTGAGCGCCTAATTGTTGGTGATCTTTACTGTGACATCCCATTAGGTCTATACATAATCCGTGGGGAAAATGTAGTGTTGATCGGCGAGCTGGTATGCGTTGTTTTACTTTGTCAGTAACCTTTAGCCTCTGTTTGGCCCCCTTTTCTACACTCATTTTTCATCGAACTCATTTTCAACCACACATTTCTTGGGATGCACAATTTTTTTTTTCTTTTTTTTTTCAACTTTTCAATCACACATTTCATTAACTAAAAATATGATTTTAGCAAAGCCAAACAAGGGCTTATTAGTATTCTACTTTCTTTTGGGTTATTTTATTAATCAGATGTGATTGATTAGGATTTGGAGAAAGAAGAACTTCCCCCACACATGACTCGTGTTTCAGTGGATGAGATAAAAAGGGTAAGAGTTCGTGATGTTTTATTAGTGCATAAATCAATGGAAATGCTGACTGTGTGATGATTGATTTCTGTAGAGGTGAATTGAGCCAAAAGCAACATTATTAAATCACCTTTTTGAAATGACGATTTAATTAAAAAGTGACATAATATGTTACTCGTGTGGAAATGTTGATTCTTAACACCCACTATGCTCGTGCATTTCTTTTCTTCCTGAAAAATTTCCCATACGATTGATTTCCATTTTTATGTTTATTTAATCATGCACTTCAGCTGTTTTAGCCGCTTGTTTTTCTGTTCCTATCAGGCACAGAAAGCAGAAGAGGTGGCTTCAGATCTCAAGGGTACTATGAAAAAGCGGATGGATTTCCTCGATATGGATTGATGTGTATTTTAGTGACTTCCAGTTCTACATTTTCTTTTGAGGTCATGCTGAGCTAACCACAAATATTATCGCGGTTGCAGCATTCTGGAAATATCGTCTGCTAGAATGTCAAATTACTCATGTCTCTCTCTTTTTCGAAATCAAGTTCTACAAGATAGAAATATATAATGAATAGTTCTTGTTTTGAATATGGTTTGTGCTAATCTTCTTCTCGCTGATGCATAGAAGTGGTGGAGCCTATATGGGAAATCAAAGTGTGGATCATTGTTGTACCAGTTTTAAGAATTAACTCCACATTGGCTTTATTCTTGAGTTTTTGCAATTACTTTTGTATACCATTGTTAGCAATATTTGTGTTGAATGGGGAGTGAAGTTGAAATATTCTAGTCGGAAATATTTTGTATTCTCTACCAAACTTGGAAGAAGATAAAAGTTATCTGTTCCTTTTGACAAAAATCGTAGGAAAAAACTTCTTTTGTAGTTTCTATTCGTTAAAGCATCCCTAACCAATCCTCGTTGCACCATAATTCATCAAATTGTATCAAATTTTTTGTGCAAATTTTTTTATGATTTGATATTTTTTTAGTTGTCGTATTTTTATTAATTATACTACACTTTTTAAATTTATTAATGAATTCAATATTTTTGTTTACTAAACGTAATTATTTATTTAATAATTTATTTAGTAATAAAATAAATAAATAAGTAATTACTGAAATAAATAAGAAGTTAAGAATTAAAAAAAATGAAGAAAATTATTGAATACTATTCATTTGGTGCAATAGGTTGTAGATGATTTTTAAATTTTGGTACAGAATTTGAGATATCTTAATTTTCTAAACTTATTTCTCCCTACTAAACAAGGGCCCTAGTAAAAGTAGCGGGACAAGAATTACGTTTAAAGTGTTAAAAAAAGATTTTAATTATGATGTGGAAATTTTAAATCACTCAAATTACAATCACTCGAATCTCGAATCGCTTGAGTCACTATAACTCGAACGATGAGCAGGTGTAGATGGCTTGTTAGTTTGTTATTATATTCGCACTACAATTTTTATATTCAATCTTTTAATAATTAGTACTTCTTGTTCCTCGATAATAATTTTCGTTCGAAACATTCATTAGAAAGACAGAAAAGACTAATTTTTTGCTCAAATTTTTAAATAAGCAAAAAATTTAAAACTTCGACAAAATATTTGTCATTCATTTCAAAAAGCGCTAAATGTATTTAGACAAAAATTATCATCAGAAAAAAAGTGTTAGTTAATTGAAGGAAATGATAAAGAGTGAGGAGAAAAATGGATACATATGTTCCAAATTGAAAGCCAATTAAAAAAAGTTTTAGTAATTAATATAATTTCGAGATTCGTAATATTTTCCTATAAAATGCTAGTGAGGCTATTCCTCAAAGTTTTCGCTCTTGTTTTTCCTTCTTTTCTGTTCTTTTCTTTTCTTTTTTCTTTTTTTTTTTCTTTTTCTCTTTTTTTCCCTCCCTGCGAACCCTACCCCTTTTACGAACCCTACAAAAATTTTCCGATCAATCAATTGAATCGGGTTTTTGGATCATAATATACGAACATGCAGAACCAGAGGCTTAAGCAACAGCAACACCAGGCCTTGATGCAGCAGGCTCTACTTCAACAACAGTCACTTTACCACCCTGGCCTGTTAGCTCCTCCTCCTCCTCCTCAGGTTTCATTTCTTTTTCAACCTATTATTGTTGCTTATTGTGTTATTATTTTGTTTTGCGTTTTTCCTATGTCGATATCTGGGATATTATTATTAGTATTTCCCCCATTCCCACAATTTCAACAATTTTCCGTATTCGCAATATCGTTTAAAATTGCTCTCATTTTAATGACTTTTTAAGGTTTGCTTGTGCTGGAACCAATTTTTTTCGTTCTGGTAGATAATTTTTGAATGAAGTGATTAGTTTAGGCAATTCACGGATATTTTTAAGGATTTTGCATGTCATGTAAAGGAACTTCTTGTTGATTCTGTTTAGATTTCATTTTAATTATTAAATGAACTATAGTTTTGTATATATGAATAGCAACACTTATGTTCTTATTTTTCACTCATGCGGCAATAGTTAGTCTGCAATTTAAGGTTTTACTTCCATTTTTTTGAACTATTTTAACTATCCTAGTATCAGCTCTATATTTTATGTCGAAAACCATTATGTTTCACTGAATTGACTTCTGTGGCTTTTACAATTGGCTTAGTTTTTCCTGACATCATTTGTGTCCGGCAGTCTTACAACTGTATGTGATATTGAATGTCTTTCTTTGATAAGTATGTTAAGTGTCAGGAGTATTTTCTTTTAAAAGTTTGTAAATGGAGAACAGCAATTAGAGAAATGCCCACATTGGCTGTTATTGTTTAATGACGATAAAGGTTATATCGTAGTCTGAGATTTGTGAACTATTTTTTTATTACAAACTAACTTTTTGTTGGCTGATTGGAGAAGAAAAAGATGTTTGAAAAGGTAATATTCTGTGATATGTGGTTTATAGCCTATGGTTTTTTCAAAGATTACTTGATCTGTTAGTTACAGGATTTTTTTTTTTTTTTTAACTGAGCAAACTCGCAGATTTACACCATTCTTCATGTTGATATTGCTGTTGCATTTGAAATCTTCTCTTATTGCCATTTGTGACATTCTATAGTGATGCCTTGCATATTAGGCGTTTTTACTTTTACAATTTTCCCCCCTTGGGTGTGATGGTTGTTGTGAGCAGCAGATAATTGGGAAGCCACTCTCTCTCTCTCTCTCTCTCTCCCTCCCTCCCTCCCTCCCCCTCCCCC